>OY284416.1:112291327-112523827 GCA_958301585.1 Merodon equestris
GAGGAATGCTTGTTATATTTTTGTTTTTCCGTCGAGAGAACATGAAACATTGTGATATTCCACAAGGCTGCCCATAAGGGCTTATGCTTTTATTTAAGGTTTTTAGTGGTGATGACACGATACTCTTTATAGGAATCTTGCCAGAAATTTAACCTACAAAAGCCAAAGCAAGAGATGAAAAAGAGTTAAGCTACAAAAGCCAAAGCAAGTGATGAAATAAGAGTCTCGCGCAGTAGCTTTATTTGCTTTCGTCCCCTTTTTCCCGCCATATTTACAAAGGAATAATATAAACTTAATCTTTCCACTGGAATACCAGAAAAAAAAACCTAATCCAGATATTTTCAATCAACTCGCTTCATATCTAAGCATCTTTTCAAATAAATCTACATACAATTTGCTTTCATCACGCATTAGAATCGAATTACGTAAACATTTATTCCTAACCAGGGACAGCGCCACTCAACGATTCATCATCGTAAACTTCAATTATTTTCTTCTTTTATTTTTTTATTGTTCAGATTTGTGTTTCAACTTTGAAACTTTCAATCTCGTTTTGATGTAAATAAATAAACACATCTCTCACAAACCTACATATGAATTCGTTATAATTATGTTTCCGGTTCTATAAATACCCAAACAAGTTCAGATGCGGACTCGAATATATCATACGATGTTTAATTGGATTTAGTTCCCCATCAACACCTGGCTTTTGAAAATAAAATATGATAACAAAAAAAACAGGTAGCAGTGATTCAAAGAAATAAGCTCTAGTTTCACTATGATATCATACTGTAGGACACAAGCTGTGGAATCGCAAGCGTTCTTGTTTAAGGCACCCGTCGAAAGGGGCAATGAGTTTTAAAATTATTACGTGCGTACTGAGGAGTTCATGGGTGGTGTTGAATTAGTTATAGGTTTTTGAAAAAAAAATAGATGATAAATTCAAATTTTATAAAAAACATTCTGAAAGGCTCCTGTATGTCTGACGAAGCTTGAAGAGAACAAAAAATCGGGGCATTACTCATAATTGCTTTCGTCAGATAAATATGTGAACAATCATCTAATTTCGTTCTTAGAGGAACTTGTATTTTATTCTTCAAAAATAGTTTCATTTAGATTTTATACAGCGCTTCTTCCTTCTCTCCAAACACTTCTAAAGCTCTCTCACCGATGTGCTTTTAATCTCATACGTAGTCATCGAAAAACGTTAGAAAAACCCAAAATTGGCACTCGTAGTATCGAAAATTATCGATTCCGAGTCAGTAAAGCAGCCACTTAAATCTTAATCATTTCGTTTTTAATTTTTAAGGCATTTTTATTAACATGTTCTTGAACATATTTAAATTCTAGACAAAAATGCCTAAATTTAGCTGACCTAGCTTAATACTGGTACTATTAGGCTATCTTTTCTTTTTTACCTATCGCATTTTACCATTGATCCAACCCACTCAACCTACCCTTACCAATCTAAACCAGCCATTGGTGTACGACTTGCGTTTATTGAAGAGACTAAACGTCAATTTGTCAACGTCTCTCCGATCGTGCAAGACATCGCTCCACTAAACTTGAAGCGGTGGGGTTCGCATATCGCAACATCGTTTTAATAGATAAATCGTATTTCGGTGCTGTAGTGGAACACGTCACGGATCCCACTGACTGAACCAGTCCATTGCTATCGAAATATAGGGTGAGCCACAACTAAGGTGGAAGTCTTCAAATTTTTCACAAATTTTATGAAAGAAATGTTGATTCTTATTGGTTATTGAAGTTCGATCTATGGCAATAATGACTGGAAAATAACATTTTTCTTGCGACTCGCATGTCTTCTGTTGCGAGCCATCATCTGAAAGTCAAAATGGTCGATGGCTTTAAGTCTAACATCTAAGGTGTCTATCTGGCAGTACAATGGACCAGTATTTGTGTCTGAGTGCTCCAACAGATAGCAGAAGCCTCCAACAAAAAAAAAAAAATAATAATAGTAGTTGATAGCCAACATTTACACTCTTTTGGGGGGATCAACCTTTAGAAAATTGCTGCCGGGAGAAGAAAGCCGTTAAGGAGGATATACCTTCTCATGATTGGAATTGTTAGGTTAATAGGCTCCGGAGGTAGGTTATTGACTGAAATCATTACTCTTGCAATGTGGCTTCGAATCGATTTAATCAAAAAGTCTTTCCCACATGTAATCTTAGGCCTTTTGTGTAGAGCTTTTTAATTCTCTACAAACACGTCCAAGTCAAGTCATCTATAATATAGGATCTTGTTAGGGTAATTTTGTGTTCGAGTGCTCCATGTAATCCGAAACAAGTACTAAGACATTGTCTCTTAAGCACCCAGCCATAATGCTGGTACGTACATTCAACCACACAATGCACTTACAGCGGGAACTGAATTAATCGATCGGTTCCAAAGAAGGAGAAGACGTTGAAGTCAGGCAACTAACGTCAGGATACGTCGTTGTTGCACCGAGTAATGCTTTTCCCAGTTGGAAATAATTTCTCTAAGCTTTAAGAACAAGGTCGTGCAAATAATGTCGATCAGTGCGATACTCTTCTTTGGTGGTCAGTCGACGAATTTTGAGTACCAAGGCTTTTCTTGATATACTCGTATTTTCATCATGGACTGATGAAACAACTTGAACAACATGCACATTTTTTTCGAGAAAGCGTGTTCCCCAAAGGCCTCTAACAGCATCCTCCACGTTTCTGCAGCTAAAATTTCACAATCCAACTTTAATGTAACTTCTTAGCCCGTGATATTCGGCATAAACGCAGTACTACCAACTTATAAAAAAAATTTTTTTTCCAAATCAAAATACGCTCATAGATTATGTAAATCCAGAAGTCACCTTTCAATTTGATCACAGCCTGATATTCCTTATAGAAATAGATAAATATATTTTTCAAGCATGGTTATCAACAATATAGTCAAATCGCTCCAAACGGCCTAATTAGGACTAATATAGTCAGCGAAATTACAAAATTCTCATCACTTTTTAAACATGTATTGCATCAGGTTGTAATATAAATATTGCGCGTTTTTGAAATTAGTATTTATTGCTTATTCAATCTGCAAGTTTCATTATGTTTACATCATTCTAAGCATTTTTAACTGAATTTAGGAACGGCTGTATTGGAAGGGCGTATTCGGTATATTTTATTGATTTTGTTCCGAAAAACCAGAGTGGAAGTGAAGCCACTAGAGAAATCTATTTAAAATGTGTATGGAGAGGGTGTTCTCAGCGACTCCCAATGTCAGTGTTTGCTTGCAAAGTTTATAAATTTCGACCTAAAAGATAAACCTCATTCAAACAATCAAAGGCCAGAAGAGCTGGACAATGACATCCCCCTGTTACGGTAAGCCATATGACCATTAAGCGACCGTACAAAAATGAAAAAAGCACTAAAGCTAGGAGGGTAGATAAAACACCACGTATTGCAAAATTGTCTTCAGTAAAGAATTGAAGCTTGCACTGCGCTTTACAATAACATTTAACGTTGCCACCAATGGCTTAGTCCAGATACCGACCAGTACAACATCCCAGAGTTCGATTTCACCCACTGAGATGTTACTGATTATATGGTGGTATGATGGGAGCATGATCCATTTTGAGCTATAGCCTCATAAATAGATTTTCACCGTGGAAGTCACCGCACTACAGCAGAAACGTCCATGTCGCATTAATCAAAGAGATGTTCTATGCTATCAGGATAACGTTCGACCATACATCGTTAAGGCCACCGACATATATGTAGTTACAGGATTTCGGATGAAAAAAAAAGAGGCGTTCACCTTATTCTCCAGATTTAACACCTTTAAATTTCCACTTGTTCCCAAGTCTGATAAACTTTCTGGATGGAAAAATGTTTGATCTGGGGATGATGTCCAAAGGGCTCTTGGGGTGTTTTTTTCGTCAAAAAAAAAATTAAGTGGCGGCATTAAAGAGTCGCCTGAAAGGTGGGCAGAAGTGTTCTTCAATAGAGGAAACTGCATTGACGATAACATTACGGTGCAAATTATTTAACGTTAAATAAACATTAAAAATCACGCAGTATAAAATCGTTCACCCTTATTTACCATCTTACCCCCTAACTTTCGACAAATAGAGCACACAGCTTTTTCTTTTTGGGCGCAAATTATTTAACAGACAACAATCTAAAATATGTAATTTAAAAAAATATAAATATTATACTAGAAGTGTAACGATGCCGCTTTTGCCCTTTGGTAGTGAAATGAAATCTCGTCCATTAATTTTTCATACCCGCAAGCTCGTTATGAGGGACATTAATTTTATCATACACCGTGAATTTCGCCATATTTTATGGGAAAATAAATTGCTGGTTAAATAAAGCAATCTTCAAAGACGCCTTTTGAAAGGCTTTTCATATTAACCTTTTACTTTCGTTGGTCTTGTTGAAGCATATGACCATTTATCACTTACTACCCGCGGCGAACGAAGCAGCCAATGAGGAGGCCCTGCATCTGCCTACAAATCAACCTTTAATGGCTACGTATATTTTCAGAAGCTAATCATCAGTTAAGGAGGCAATTCATAAAACATTAGTGTAAAGTGGTTCTTATCGGTGAGTAAGGTTTTTGAGTGAAAATTGCAAAATTGTAGTCCTTAAGTTGATGTAAAGCTTCTCTCTTACATTTTTCTTATCGTATCCTGAACAGTAACAGCCTGTTAAATCTAATCCAAATTTTGATTTTGATTTCATGAAAACTTCGTTAACACGAGATTCAGAATTAGCTCGATTCTTAAGTTATTGCTAACGTCGAAATCAAGTAATTATGTTGAGCCGCTACCCAACATTATGGCACTCATGAAATGCGTTATAAAATCTGATTTTATGAAACCTGTTTATGACCGCGTTATTACCTTCCGCTTCATATCAGTGTGCCTTCAGCAATTAAGTCGTAATTCATAAGCAACAACAAGACAATCATTGCGAATCACGCATTAATTGAAATCTCTGTATGGCTGTACCGGCTCCACTGATTACGCAACCTAAATGCAATTTTATCACCGGATTATGTGTCGTTTGTCAATCAAAAACGAGACCAAGGAAGTGACCTCTTTTGAATGCAAATCAAAGACATATTTTCCCCTTGTCGAAATGCATTTCTCGATTCTTTTTCCACACCATATGGAACGAGTCAAAATGCTTAGAAAACGGAAAATTCAAAGGCAAGCAAGCTAACGAAAAAAAAAAACTGTCGCTTCTAAGTGCATAAACATCACTTTTCCATCAAATATTTTTCACTTGTTCGGGTATTTCTAAAAATACTCAAATCCCAATACCAGCACCCAACATCCTCGATCCAAAATGCAAATAAAAAAGAAAAAAGAATTGAGATACTTCCACATCTATTTTGCTTTTAGTTGTTTTTACTAGTCGTAGTCGTCTACAATCCGCAGTGCATCCTTCCCCACATGAATTACACAGTTTCCAGTGCTTTTAACTGTCAGTTTGAATTGCATCCGACCGATATCGGCGTCTGAATGAAGAGGGAAAATTTATTAATATGACGTTTAATTGCAGTTGGAACGTGCATCGCACATAGTGAGTTTCAGAACAGACCACAGACAGTGGTAGCATCCATTCCCCCTTCAATTGGAAATCAATTAAAATTGCAATCGGAACATTTTTCTTGATTTAGTTCATTCTATTTGAATGGGAATTTGAGTTTTTTTATTTTTTTTTTCGTCTCTGTCATTTGGCCTCTAATTCAAATCATATGGGTTGTGGTGCATTTAAAATACTTTGTTCTTGATGGTCGTTACGGACGAACACAGTAGAGGAGTGGTTATGTGGATTTTCTGAACAAGTATTTCGGAAAATCGAAGTCAGCAGCTATTAATTGGCGGCCATTTATATTCTTCCATGTTTCCTGAGGTTATAAGGCCTAATGTCGAATGAGGGTTACTTTTCCCGTCCCAGATTGTAGAATGTAAAATCAACTTTTAATACAATTTCACCTTTTTATACTTTTTTTTTTGAAATTTTGAACTTCTCAATACGTAGCACTATACACATTTTAGACCATTTTTAACATTAAATTTTTTTTTCACATTTCTGTTCATTTTTTTCGGCCGCGGCTGTTCAATCAAAAAATGAATTACATCACCAATCACTCATTAATGTAATGATAAAAGCAAATTTTGCCAATTTCCACTCAATTCAATCGACGTCTGTTTTTACGCAACTGCGAAACGAAAACGGAAAACACCAAAAAATTAAAAAAAAAAAAACTAGAAAACAGAAATATTTCATTTCTATGTTTCTACCATAAACATTTTCCAATTACTCAGTTTTTTTTATCTAAACTTTTATTCCCTGGAAAAGGCATGTTTCTGTTTTGGTTTTTTCCTTTTTGTTTTATTTTCATTTTCAGCTTCGCAGTCCCCTTGTTGAAGCAGGTGGAGACGTCAGCAACGACGACCATGGAACAGTGAGCGGCTATATAACGAACGGTGGCTTTTCCCGCCTTTTTCGTGGATTCAATAAGTTTACGAAAAATTTAATGGATTTTTGAGTGTTTTCACATAGCAATGCGGCGGCAGACGGTGGTCGTCGTTGTTGGAATGTTCTTTCGGGATATTGCTAGTAATTTTCGAATTTCAATGCGATGTGTGTGTCGATGGCGGTATTTTGCGATGTAAATCGTGGCTAAACGAATCATCGACTGTTGCGGATAATTAAAATGAATTTATAGTTACTACGAAACGAGGGAGGAGGGCTCCGTGTGTGCACTGTTTTATGGTAGAACGTATTGATAATTTAATTGCAATCAGCTGTCAGTCAGTCGAGTGGAACTGTCATAATTCATTGGAGGTCTTCGGTTTCCTGGGTATTGGTTTGTAAGAATGGAATTTAGGTACATAATTGCCGGGTGAAGGGTCGAAAATCTCGTTCATCATTAGCTGCTCGTCCTTGCTTGTCATTAGTTCCACAAATGTGTTTACACTCACGTACAGCGAGGTTGCACGCACTTAAGTAAGCTTCTTCGCAATCAGAGACACAAACGAGCCACGAGTGTAAATATTTATCCCCGCCTTGTTGGTCATTAGTGGCATTGGACAGGCGTGATGTTATCCTTCACTTTAATCAACCCCTGAGTAGTTGATCTAATTCCGAATCCCTGCCACACTAATGAAATAAAACTGTGACTGCAATGTTGTCAACCTCATTCCTCGAGTGGTTTTCCTTCACTTCCTACATGCCATATGACGCTACCGTGTTTCTGGGATTGTATGCAATCAAATATCATTATAATCAAATGTCGTTCTGCATCGTCAAGAATCGTGGCGCAATGGGTGTGACAGGCGTAGCAGTTCGCGTCAAGAGGAAATTAGAAGAAAGAAAATGTACTCGTGAATTGCTTTTCTTGTTGATTTAACATTAAGCAAATATAAAAGGGAAGAGGGAGGGAGGGATCTTGAAGTGTGCCTTTTCTGGAACGACGCGCACGATTAAAAACAAAGCAAAGCGAGAAATAAAAAGAAACGGTGGATGAAAACTTAAACGGGAAGGTGTCGAATCCGGGTTAGGATACAAGTAGAAGCTTAGGAGCATAGAAAACGGATTCATTAAAAGTGTAAACGCTGTTTTGACTCTTTGACATGCCGTTTAGTTGGCTTTTAGCTGTTTGTTTCCTTATATCAATTGGAGCAATGCCTCACGTTGCATTTTGTACCTTCGATTTAGGCGTATTTAATGTGACCTCTTGGGTAGCTTTTATTCTTTCTCATCTTCAAAATTATTTTGTTATTGCCGCTGCAAGTCGCAGGTTTGCTTTCGTGCATGCCTTCTCCGAGCATATCTTACAAATCACTTGATGCACATTCCTGTACAAATTCATCTCCAGCCGCGTTAAAAAACCCAGCATTAATTCTATAACTCTGCACCTTCGATATCACTATCTTAATCTGGTCTAACGTGGGTGGACGGAATTCTCTCTCGTCTTCGTCCATTATTAACAGTTTGTTCTAAGTAATCGTGGTATTTTGACTATCGTCGTGATTTGAATCCACTACAAGGTGTCCGTGTTCATCCCAACAGCGCATCAAAGATAGTCTTTAATGGCCCTTTGACAATGTCATCACTGCTTTACTATGGCTTGCGGAGATCAGATTTCGAAAGAGCTCAAAGGAGACCTGATCGGCAGGTGCTTGCGGTATCTTGCGACTACAGCTTTTCGACAACTAATTTGTGGAATCTTACTCGACCCTGTTGATTTTGTCAAATCCACATTCTCGAAGATTTAAATAATAAACACAGTCGATGTGGGCTTCTCGCAGACATTAATTGCAATGTGATCAATTTGGTTTGTTATCAGTCAATCACGAAAACGCTCAGATCCCTTTATGGATTGCAAGATAGGGGCTCGTACGCTAGCTAAAAAGAGATTAATCCACTAACCTGAAACTGTGGTGCGTCTTTCTCCTCTTTTGTTTAATGGTTGCGCCAAAGGATGTGTAATCTTCGAAAGATACCTGTAGTCCGGGCTACTGGTATGCAGGATTCGCAAACCTGAATACTCGATGTCAGGAATACGCCTACGTAGTAAAGCACACCCTTCTATCAAATTGCCCGCGGGACTCCCATTAGGTATTACTTCCTGGGGCTGGTTAGGAGCTTATGCTATGTGCCTGTATCTGCCGTTTCAGCTCTTCTTTATCTTTCGAGTCTTCTTATCTCCTTCTGCACGCTCATTATGAAGAATCAGATCTTCAGCCGGTAGTCCCTTGAGCTTTTCATATAGCTTACTAGAAGGTCTGGGATCGGCAGGTCCATTCTTGCATCTGTGAAGCGTCTGTATTTTGGACATTCTGGAAAGAAGGGCGAGCTATCGTGTCCAAATCTGCGAAGATATTTTCGATAGCCACCGTGACCTGACAGAAATGTTCCCCCAGCCTCGATAGTGGGCATCAGCTTGTGGGTCTATTTGCCTCTTGACGTATTATGGCTATGACTATGGCTATGGCTTGCCACAGTTCCATAGATATTGCTCTCTCTACTACTTTTATCCTTCGGATAACGCTGGGCTCTTAACGGACCGTAGTTCGCCTAAGGTAAACCCTGAGCTTTCAGCAATATTAAGCTCACCATTCTAGGTCTTAAAGTTAAATCGGTTTTCGAGCATTACAGCCAAGTATTTTATTGGCTTCCAACCCGCAAGTTTGTTTAGTCCAAAGTCTTTCGGCTGGTTATTAAGACAGTCTCCGTCTTGTAGTCAGCTACTTCAAGGTCAGCGGACTCTAGACAATGTTTCATCCGTGGCGGACTCTTTCACTACAGTAACTATGGCGATTTCGACAGAAAAACCGATAATCTTGACTCCTTGTGGCAGCGTTAATCGCAAAATTCCATCATACATTATGTTTATGAGGTCTAAGGACTGATCCCTGTAGGGCTCCCTCGGAAACATAGTATTTAAGCCATCGTCCGTCTGGTACCTCAGCTTCCTGTTAGTGAAGTAGTTACTTTCTCCTCTGTGGAAATGCCTATTAAGCTTGCGCCTGCGAGTACGAGGATAGCCTTCATGTCGGAAGCTTAAAACTTGTTCTTAAGTCTGCCTTGACTAACAGATCTGCATCTAAATAAGCGTTTCCTCTTTACCAATTGTCGTAACAGATGTTCGCACTTCTTCCTGTTCTTGGCAACATTCAAGAACAGAAATTCCTTTAAGACTTTTGCTGGGACGTCAGTAAGTAGTTCCGTAAGTGACTCCGACATCAGTATTCCTTTCCGAAAGGGAGAATCTGGAAGGCTGTGAAAATATTCATCTACAACCCTCTCAACTCCTACATTAGATGCGAAGCGCTTTCCAGAAACGAATTTCTTCAACCTTGAGAACAAATGGAACAGTCTGAATGTCTCAAGTCAGAAGAATAGGGGGAATAGCCATGCAAATCGTACCCCAATATGCTTAGTTTCCGCATCGCACCCTTGTGTACGTTGGCCATCACCTTTCATCCAGATGATATCGACTTAGTTTCTTTAGCTTCCACCCACTGCTTGGACTGCTCTTACGTTTCAGGCTATAGTGGTGAACCCATATCTCATTCATGACAAATCGCCGCATAAAATCGGTCGGATCCCTACTGAATAGCTCTAAAAATTGCTGCGAAAATCGTTTGCGCATTCGCTTTTTATCGGCATTAAGCAAATGCTGCACCCACATTGTGCAGAGCTATTTCACTCACCTTCGCTCGCCATCGTCCAACACAATGTCATGCACTTTTTTGATGGTTTCCGGTGTGGTTGCGTTTTTTGGCCGTCCTTTAGGAGAAGTATCGAAGGATGTGCGACCACGTTTAAATTCAGCTGCCCACTTTCTAACAGTGTTCTAAGGAAGAGGGCTTCCGTAAACTTCTGTCAACTTCGGATGAATTTCCTCAGGTGTTAATCCGTCAAAAGCAAAGAATTTTATGACTACATGGTATTCAAATTTATACATTTTAACTGAAAACGCGTAAGCCGTCCACTGCAAAAATTCATGTAAGCACACTACTTGAGAGAAAGTAAAGTTTTGCTGAGTGACCATCTCTGTGTCAGGCCGAGAACTTATCTACGTATGTATATAGATAAAGCTAAATGAAGATTTCTTCGAAGTACATGTATCATGTCTACTTTAAAGGATGTCATTAACGTAAATTAATAAATTAATAGCTTCTTTAATTTAATGCTTTTGTGAACATTGGGCATGTATGTGGAAGCTAAATTAAGATAGTATTGAGGGTGATCGTGGTGCAATGGTAATCATCACAGACTGGTGAGCGGAAGGTCTGTAGGTCAAGTCTGTCCATAGCCAAGAACAATTCCTATAGAGATAATAAAAAAAAATGCTGGAGAAAGCATAACACTTGCAACATAAGATCGCTTCAAAAACTCATACTCTCTGTATGTATTTCCAATAAAACCTTAATGGCATGGAAACAAAATAAGTTACTGTGAACTATAACCAACGCGCCAATTTCATTCTAATCTCTCTAATCCTATCTAGGACAACCACCCCCGGAGAGTAGTGAACGAACATCTTCGACACAAACCATCTGCACCTCGTCCAGGAACACGAACCCTATAAAAAAAATAAAAATAAGCAGAAAAAACTCACTATTTTAGAACCTTCACAAATACCAGTCTCTTTTCGATTTCTCACAAAGTTTTGGACATGTCCACACATCCCAACTATCATTCGACAAAACGCGACGGTCGCATAAAACAGATTTGATAACTTCTTGGCCATCAGAACGACAATTGAATAATGGACCGCGGACACATTCATTTTCTTCGGTGATTTGACTTCCTGTTATCACAGACAGGAAAATTATTTTGGCTCCCAACTCGCATATTATTCAACCCACGTTTAAGGCATATAGTGTACTCGTAAGACCATAGTAAAGGTGGAAAATAATTTTTCTATGAAACAAAAATACTCTTTGACCTCTACAGTGTTCAGAAATGCAATGTGCATTTTAAATCAATTCCACCATTTAAAAGGATCCTGCAACATGTCCTTTAGATTAGGGAAGAATTGTGCAAAGAATTATATCCATACGCACATATCGAACCAAACATGCCCCGAAGTGAATGTGAATTATAAACATGAAACAAAAATTCGTGTACGTTTGTCTTCTCTACCCAAAGCTGGGGTAGAAAAGGCAAAGACTAAGGCTTTTCTGTCAGGCAAAAGTTTGCATAATTCAAGGTGGATGACCTGGAATTGTAGCTTGGCTCCCGGCGAGCTGATCCCATCTTGTTTATATTTAGCTCTTCAAAGTATTTACATCTCATCACAAGTCACCTACGATCAGCACCACTATTACGCTGTTATCGATCCTTTCATCTTCCTCGTGATCAGTAAAGAATGCGTAATCAATAAAAAGATGAGTGGCCACTATCACTTCACGACTATCTGAATAAAAAGAAGGAATGAGAGATCAAAAAATAACCCCACAAGCAGATACCAATATCTCATCACTAACCTACTCACTATCTGGGTCAAGATAAAATCCAGAAGAGACGTAAAACACCCTCAAGTAGCCTGATTAATACCGTAATCGTTATATGTATAGGGCTATAGAGGTAGTAAGCAATGAGTCAGAACTGATTGATTGACGATGATCGATGAGGATTCAGCGAATCATCAAAGCATCTGCAAATAAACAACACACAAGCAAAATGACGAGGACAACAAGTGATTCGTTGAACTCTACGCCCTCTTTAATAGGTTGAAGGAGCAACGAAACCATCATAATCGTCAATTAGCATTTTCAAACGATCCGAATCGATGTTCGCATCTATTGAATGTAACTTGTTCTTTAATTTTGCGGAGCAAATTTTATAGTCTTTCCTCGATGCTCGCCTCGCATCTGGGCATCTGGGGAAGATAAATATTTCATTCGCGCATTTATTGTAATCCGTTGGATTGATTTTCTGTGGTAAATTCGGAAATGTGAATCGGTCCAGATGCTTGGCGTATAGTGTGTTTATCTTGGACTCCCTGGACCTCTCCTAAGTGCTTTGACTTGGCCAATTGAGTCGAAAAGAAATAAAAATTCATTCATTGTATCCGGCGTACTACACACAAAATATATTTATTGCGTAATCACTTCCAGTGTATTTTCGAAGAAAGCGGGCAAAGAGCTATTAAATAAAAAACGCATCAATGCCACCCAAGTGAAAGTGGACGTGATGCGACGTCGTCACGGAAATGCGAGGAGTTCTTTTCCGACTAGTGTGGTTTGTCTTGGCTCATTCCTCATTGTATACATTTGTCTTGTACATTTTGTCGATTTTGTTTTTTCTCATCTTGACAGCTGATTGACATTTGTTTAGTGCGAAAAACGGCGGAAGGAACGAGCGCATGCCATGACAAATTAAGAGAGAATTCGATCGTGTGTTAGCAAGTCATTTATTATTTTGTCCGCGATTGCAAATCGTTACAAAGTCGCCAAATGCATTAGAGTTGATGCAGAGAACATCTCTATCATCTAGAGGCTGTCCGGCTGAATATCTCATTATTCGACAGTAGTATTCCGACATGGAACTTTCAAGGCAGATACGAATACATTTATTCGCATGAAGCCGGCGGACTGACGTCTTATGGTTACTAAGTGGATTTGACGCAAATATATTTCCAGAAAAAATTGCGGAATTTAGTGTATAATTAGGAACTGGTGTGGATATGTTTTAGAAGTAGGGAAATATGACAACATATTAGGCCCGTTTGTGATTGGGAAATGGAAGAGATGTCAAACGACGTCAGTTGCCAATCAGTTGTCGGGCGAAATGTGTCTACTCCATTGAAAACTATTGGTCGTGGATATTTCCTATAAAGATGACCATCTGAATTGTTTTTGTTCTTAATGTTGATGTAGCTAATAGATGGCGCCAATGCCCAAAACGATTTAATGGACATTTGTTGTTTTTGGAAAAGCCTCCAAGACCTCCTTTTCGTAAAAGGATCAAAGTATCATACAGCCTTTGATCTGGATATGATCTGGTATGAATCTGTCACGAAGTTATGCTCCTCGTCTTCATGATTCCAGGCTAAAAGGGTTTTGTTGTAATGGGTTCTTACTATCCCAGTTAAAAATGTTGACATATCTCCACGTTTCAGGTTCTCTAGAACTCATGATAAAAGAGATATTTGTGTGTGAAGTTTGTGTGAACGTATGTTTATGATTTGCGAACTTTTTTTCGCCTCGTATATCTCTAGGACAAATAATCACCTCAACTCCATACTAATTGCATTCGACGGATTCGACGGATTATCGCATAGTGAGCACCTGATTAAATTTGCAAAAGGCTGCATGGAGCCTTACCGCTTAGACATTTTTTTTTGTGTTAACGACGGTTTGTTCAAAAAATAACAGGAATTGTACGATTTCTCGGGCTTTAGTAGTCGAATTCACTTGTCTTCTGCTCTGTTATACTTGTGAGCATGCTAGAAATAAGCTAGTAGAATATGTCGGAAATATGCTGCTGTCCATGAATGAGATATGCTGACAAACATGTATGGAACTTACTTAGAAAAATTAATTTTCGTGCTAATCAAAGATTTTTCTAACCTGCTCTTAACCATCAAAGCGATCATATGTATATAACTTGATATTCGAGGGTTTTTCGAATTGAAATTATTCATGCCTATTTAGGCCTTTGGAGTTCAAATCGTTTGCTTTTAGAGAGATATCGGTGAACGTGGGTGTACGAGTATACGCTCGTAGGTTTGTGAACTGTTTTTCGTGGTGCATATCTTTGAACGTCAATTAACATATCGACTTTGGAGAGGTTTTACTCAACGCCTGACAAAATCTTCACTGCGCTAGACCTGATTAAATTTTATGATAGCAAAAACTGCAATCTGTACTATCGCGGCGTCCTAAGTACGCTGGTCTCTAATCTCTAAGGGTATCAGATAGGAAGTTGGTGATTGGGGTAAACCATCCGCACCCGAAATTAATCTTTATTTTCTTGAAGTTCGCCTTCAGGCATTTTCGTTTTCTGTTTTGTTATTCAGTATAGGCTTATCCAATTTGTGCTTCAGAAAGTTAATTTTTGAGAAATCACTTTTATGACCTAGATTTCTTTTATAACCTTATTAATGACTAAACTAAACAATGGACAGTAATACATATCTAAAAATAGTCATATGGAATTCAAATGGACTGATCCAACATGCACAGGAATTAGGACAATTTATCAAAAACAAAGCGATCGACATCTTCCTAATATCAGAGACACACTTCACAAATAAAAGCTTCCTAAATATCCCCAAATACAAAATTTTCCACACAAACCACCCCAGCAGACGAGCTCACGGTGGTGCAGCAATCATAATCAGACAAGAAATTAAATGATATGAAATTGAAGGATACAAAAAAGATTATCTACAAGCGACGAATATTCAAATCCATGATACGCAAGGACCGCTTGTCATTTCTTCACTATATTGCCCGGCTAAACATACAATTAGCACCCTGGAGTATGGAGAATTCTTAAAGCATATAGGACCACGCTTCATCGCAGGAGGTGACTTCAACGCAAAGAATACGGTTTGGGGCTCAAGACTGACCAACAAAAAGGGAAGTAACCTTATGGAAGCGTTGACTAGCTACAATTGCAAGTTTCTTAGCACTGGAGAACCTACATACTGGCCTACGGACCCCAAGAAGAAACCAGACCTTATAGATTTTTGTATCACTTAGGAAATCAACTTAAATCTACTCACAATAAAATCTTGTCTTGACCTGTCCTCTGACCATTATACTCACCTATACTAATTGGATACCACCAAAAAGCCCAACTGAACGAAACTATACCGCACTTAACAAATCACAAGACAGACTTAAATGCGTATAGCGAATTAATTGACCAAAAAATTGATATTAAAATCCCACTGAAATATACCGAGAACCTAGAGAGCGCAATAATACACTTCAACGACTTGCTCTACCTTGCTGCACTGAAATCGACACCTACGCTGAAGCAACCAATTAAGAACTATGCACCCACCCCAAACTTTATTAGACAAAAAATAAAAGATAAACGCAAACTAAGAAAAATTTGGCAAACAACCAGATCACCACTTGACAAAGCTAAACTCAATAAATCGACGAAAGAACTAAAAGCAATCCTGAAGGAAGACAAAAACCGCAAACTACCTAAATATTTAATGAAAGTTTCAGCAACGCAAAAAACTAACTACTCGCTATGGAACTTAACTAAGAAACTAAAAAAACGAAACCACTCACCAGCCACCATTGATGAATGCTGATGAATCCTGGTCCAGAACCCCTGGGGACAAAGCTAAAACCCTGGCTGACTACTTCAAATGTACATTCACAAACACTATCAACGAACAAAACATTTTAACCTCACAGTTATAACTACTACAATCAACACAAATTTAAAAAAATAACCGCGAACGAAATAAAACTTTATCTAAAAGATAGACTCAACCTAAGAAAAGCCGCCGGATATGACTGATATGATGATATGATGATATGATCACTGGAAAGCTACTAAAGCAACTTCCTGAAAAAGGCATCGTATACCTCAGACAAATCTTCAATGCTATCCTCCGACTAAATTATTACCCGAAAGTCTGGAAAGTGTCCAAAATAATAGCCATACCCAAGCCAGGCAAAGACCCAACAATGACCAATTCATATAGGCCAATAAGCTTATTACCTATTATATCGAAGATTTTTGAAAAGATGTTACTTGACCGTATTAACATAGTTGTGAGACAAAAAAATCTCATGTCGGACCACCAATTTGGATTTCTGCAAAAGCACTCGACAGTTCAACAGGTTCACCGAGTTACCAACAAAATACTAAACGATCTGGACAAAAAAAGGTTTTGTGTGGCAGTTTACCTAGACGTTGCGAAGGCTTTCGATAGTGTTTGGCACAAAGGACTCTTATTTAAACTTTAAATAAAATTTTACCAGACTACCTAGCAATAATCAAAAGTTATTTAGAGGACAGTCACTTCTATGTGCAATACAATGACGAATGCTCCGAACTATGCAAAATAGACGCAGGTGTCCCTCAAGGAAGTGTTTTAGGACCAACGCTCTATCTTCTCTACACATCCGACATACCAAGGCCAACTAACTCCATGCTAGCTACGTTCGCAGACGACACCGTTATCCTATCTTCCAACAAATGCATTAAACTTGCTACACAAGAAGCTAACTTAGCCCTAGATAGAACAGCCGCCTGGTTCCGCAAATGGGGAATCAAGATAAACGAGAACAAAACCGTACAAGTCATATATAGGGCAAAAAGAAACTTTGATCCACAAAACATCAAACTAAACAACAAAGAAATTACCATTGACAATGCTGCAAAGTACCTGGGAATAATTATAGACAATAAACTGACATGGAAACCGCATATAATATTCAAATGAAACGTCATCCAAAATAAATTCAGGCAGTTATACTGGCTTCTTGGAAAATACTCCAAGCTATCCACAGAAAACAAACTCCTAATATACAAGACAATAATAAAACCCATATGGACTTACGAGATCCAAATTTGGGGCACTACCTGCATGACAAACTTAAACATTATTCAACGACTACAAATAAAAATCCTACGAACGATTGTCAATGCACCGTGGTACATTTCCAACGAAGACCTGCAGCGCGATCTCAACATAACCACCGTTAAAGACGAAATCAAAAAAATAAGCAGAAAACATCAAGTCTCACTATGTTACCACTCGAACAACGAATTACGAAATCTACCAGAACAGGAAATCAACGCAAGTAGACGATTAAAAAGACGCAAGCCTTCAAATTTAAAAGAAAGAAAGCTAACTATGTACATATGTATGATAAATAATAATGTTTTTAAGCAACTCTTTCCGTTCAACCTGAATTTGTAAGGCATTGGCCACAAATATCATTGTATCCCCATCTGTATCTCTTATAACAATTACTAGGTGTCATCCAGACAGATGTAATGTATGTATGTATATTTAGGAAATAAAAAAAAAAGAATTTATAAATCGAATATAACATCACCAAATGTCCTCCATAGGATTTCTTGCAGGACTCGATACTAACAAGGTAATTTTCAATGACTTTTCGACACATATCGGGCAATAACTCGGCCATAACTCACTTCATTTTCAAAGCTTCAAAACCTCGCCAATGTCCCCACAAGAAAAATCACACGATGGTGGCTGAACCACACCACCAACCCGCGAAATAACTAATTTTTGCAATAAAGCTAAAACGGGTCATATTGTGTGAGATGTAGTACCGTCTTTCACATCTTTATTTTCAATTTGAGCCGGTTGGTTGACATTTGGCTACAGCGTAAAATCAATAGATTTGCATTTTCAACGGTTTTACTAACGATGGCCAATTGTTTGACAGAGCATGTATTTCAATGGGTGATGGGCCTTAAGACTATTGTAACGGGGAAGTCTTTTCGACCTTTTACACAGTTTTGCCCTTAGTGCGGTCAGATTGACCATCATACCGACTATAACTTGCTCGTAATGCGTAGAAGGTGCTTACTACAGCATCTTTATTTCACGGTTTTTACACTTTCAGGGACAGCGTTACAATCCATACTGTTTGTCACACAACCTGGACGGTTCACCAGTTTCCGAAGGTGGTTGTCCTAGATAGGATTCAAGAGATTCGACTGAATTGTTCGCGATGGTTGCAATTCACAGTAAATTTTTGGTTTTTTTTTTGTTTCCATGTAATTAAGGTATTATATTGGAAATGCATACAGAGTATGAACTTCGAAGTGATCTTATACTGCGAGTGTTATGCCTTCGTCAGCATTTTTTTTTATCATCTCTCATTAACAACTGATGCTGTTGCACAGTTTTTCCATATAGGAGTTGTTCTTGGCTATGGACAGAACTACAGACCTTCCGCTCGGTGATGAATACCATTGCACCACGACCACGCCCAGTAATGGCGAACCTTAAACTAAACATATACAGTCTCGACAATCCATTTGGACGTATGTATATGATTAAAAAAAAAAGATTGTCAAAAATGTATATATTGCCAGTCAGTGGCATTCCATCGAACTCCAACGATTAACTGTACCACCACGAAGGGCTGAAAAATCCCTGTCTCGCAATAACATCAGAAATCTTATATGTAACATTTTAAAGCTTAAAAAAATCTTAATTGTTCTGCAGCTCAATTACAGCATCGATGTTCCCGGTATCATTCTAGCCAGTGAGTCATGAGCCAGCGATCACAAACAACAATCCTTACCATCATCAGTTGTTCATCTGCTATCTACCCTTTCAAGCACATCCGAAATGGCAAGTCACTGCAGAACTTAATTTCGGTCCCAATCCTCTACCAATCTGTCCATTTCAATTAAATCGTTTTCCCCTGCCCTTCGCCACCTCGACACAATGAAAGACGGAAAAAGAGGAAATTTCCTCTCATTAAGCGAAAGAAAAACGCCTCAGACCATTGACATGAAGCAAATACCTCACGCTGATGGCATTTGCTAGATTCGCCCCAGCCCTTGTTCACCCTTTCCTAGCATCCTCACTGTCTGTGTATCTCTAAATGGCGCGGTCAATTCAAGTGACTTTGCTGTTGCGATCAAAACAAATGCTCTCTCTGGTAGTTATAAAAATAATTTATCGAATTCTTGTTCCTTTGGTCATGCAAATTGCAACAGATAGAGGAGGTGCTCGTTTGTCGACGGATAATTATAGAGAATTCTATTTATTTTCCGAAGCTTTGCGCTTTGTTTCGAATATACACTTAGAAATGCATTCCGTCGTGACCGAATTCATTGTTAGTCAAACGAGAATAGACCCAAAGATAAATTTAAGGGATGAAAGAGATTTGCAGATCCTTATCTCTGGCCGCAACAGGAAATATTCGCATTATGCGTCGTTCGCCCTAAACATGTAGAATTATTCTTTACAGTGTGTTAGAACCATGCCAGCAATTAGTGTGCTCATATGTTTGTGTCATATGCTCGCTTTGCGCGTCGACGCTAATTACCCATCACCGTTTTCACATTTTCGCTGGCACCCTCTCTAAATCTGGACCAGAAATCGATGAACGACAACGGGGTGTGGTGGGTATTCCAAAAACACTGCAACGTTGCTGCAGGATTTATGAGTATCTCAACAATTATTTATCTTCACAAGCATAGGATAGAAGGTGTATGAATATCATATGGATTCAGTACATCCCCATGAATCTTGATGTCTTCGTTGGATGGAAAAAAAAATGTAAAACTGTAGATCAGTACTCGTACATGTGGGCCGTATTCGCCTCGCCTCGGTTTGGTGCAACTATGCACAGCAAATCCATAAATTCAAGAATGATTTCGTAATTTTCCATGGGGTATGACTTTGAGTGCTAAATTTAATGAGCATTCTGATAAACTACCGCACAATCGTATCCTTCATGTGAACCACCGCAAGGATATGTCGGCGAACGGACTGAGATGAGAATGGATGGAAATAATTCATGCGATGAGATGGATTTGGAAATGAAAATTGGAAAAATGGCCAATGGAAACGGGTATATTCATTGTTCTTTTTTTTCTGATATTAATATCGTCTACTTGCGGGCATTTTTCCATTGTCATTGTGATGAACATAAATGCCATGTGTTATTCGCAAAAGCCTTGACGTGTGGCCAGACGTTTTTGGGTCATCCACAATCAATTGTTATATTTTGGGGCTTGATTTGAATTCAGACTGCAATCACATGAAATCAAGACTGGTAAAGAGCCAATTACAGCACATCTTATAAACGAAGGTGATCTGAAAAGTTTCCGACCTAAGAAAGGCCTTTTTTTTCCTATAGTCTCCTTGTAAGTCTACACAGTTCTTGCTCCCGTCCAAATGGTACTCAACTTCTTTCCTCGCAAAATAATTGTTTTCGAGGATCTTGAAGCCTTTTCATTTGATTAAAATCTCAGTCCCCAGAGCACGAATTTTAGCTCATGGAACAAAACAATTCGCTAGGGGCTAGATCTACTGAGTAAGGATTGTATCCAGAGGGTTCAAATCGTAACTTGTGAATTTTCGCCACGATATTTTGAGGTCTGCAAATATGGCCGCTTTTCAGCAATTTCTGTTTACATCATCTCAAGTAATAGTGCATATCATGGTTCTTTTTGAAGATAATCAATAAAGATTGTCCCATGGTGGTCCCAAAAGAAACACTCGCCGTCACTTTGCCAACCGAAGAAATAGTTTTTGCTTTTCTTGAAGCCAATTTCGCCGTTTTAGACCATGCTCGCAGTTTCGACAGTGTTATGGTTATGGTTAATGGTCTATCCTAGCTTCATCTACAATAACTCACCGGTGCCAAAATTCTGATTTATTGCATCCAAACTGCTCCAACAGAATGTTGAACATTTTCATTCGAATACAGTTTTGCTCATAAAAATGGTTAACGAGGCACTCAACTTATGGTCAGCTTTCTCATGTCTTGTGATAAGCAACACGTGACAAGTAACACGTCCTCTGGTCATATTCATAGCCCTTGCTATCTCTCTCACTTCAATTTTAGCAGTGATAATAAATTATGGTGTTGAACCCCCGTACACAGCGTCGTCAAACTTCTCTGTCTTCATTGCTTTTCGGTCCATCCTTTTTTCCTTAGGTTTTGCACTAATCAACCTTTTGACTGTCCATCGTCCATTTGTTCTACGGATGTTCTTAGTTTTCGCATTTCGAGGCGAGTTGCCTGTGTTTAGATATGTAGATGCCTGTATACTTCGGATGGGGCGTCAAATAGAGCTAAATAATTTTCGGCGGTTTGTTAGTACCAAACGGGAAGGTAGTATTTTCGGTAGACTAGTCGAATCCAAGAACTTTTTTCTTAACCTCTAAATTACATTTTACTAAATTTAGCTACTGATGCGCCCAACACGTAGCTACTGACACGTGAATGATGAAAGGATTTTGCTGAATGCCCAAGACACTTTTTCAGATGTTTTTCATTCACAATTGCGTATTGTACATCGCTAGCTACCATTTTCGCCTATCTTCCTGGCAGCATTCCAATCTCACGTTAGAAAAACTGCACGCCATAAATGGGGATCCATAAATGGCTCCATGTTGGTCTTCATCAGAAGATAGGAAGTGCTGCTCGACAAGGCCACCGTAATAAGTGGTATCCAGACGGGAAAATGTCCGGAGGCCGGGAAATAAGGCGAATAGGGCAGGATTTTGCATTTCGTTATTTCCAATTACCTGAGCAGCAGAACACTTTATTATTGTGCCTTTGCTGGTATTGTGGCTGTTTTTCTTTCAATACATTGCTCAGATGTATTAATGACCTCATGCGATGATGTCACCCAGTTGCAGCAGCTCACACAGTCGAAATCACTACTTTTGTAGTACTAAAACCATTTGCGACCCGTTTTTTCACTAATAGACGACTCACTCACAAATTTCGCGTGTTGTTCGCAGATTCCTTCTATTTAACAGGAAATTACACTTATTTGGCCTTCCCCCCGTTTTTATCGTGTGGATTAAATCCATCCCGTCAGTACAATGTTGTGTTTGGATTTTAATTTAATTAATGGCACCTCCCCCAAGACAGCCCTCTCGGTCTCTAATATCATGAACTCTCACCTTTCCGTATACGCTGATGATATAACACTCTCGGGCTGGTTCCTTTTCTCTACAATGCGACCTAAGCAGATGTCATTATCTTGTAAGCGCTTCCCTTCACCTCCCAGAACCTACCTTATCTGTCTTGACTTTGTTGTTAGTGCCAATTCCTCCCTCGGCTTTGGGAAACTTTGGTCCGGGCATCTTCACGTCACGAAATCCTTATACATATCCTTGGTTAGGTCCCTTCTATTGGTCTGGTCCCCCGCTTGAGGTATCCACACTGCGCGCAGTGAGGCCGTCCAAAATGATACCCCTTAACACCAATCTCTGAAACCTTCGGTCCATGTCCATCAACGAACTATGGCTACCATGAGCCAATGTCCAGAATTCTACAACAAACCCTGTCTTAGAAATGTCTGCCACTTTTTGTTCTCTCCTTAATCTTTTCCCTCCTATAGATATTAAGTTTATTCTCTTTTTGGTTAAGGCTTGAATTAAGCCAATAAAACTTCCCTAGGGGGCGTCATAACTCATTCAACAGAAGGTGCCATGTGGGCAACTGCTCATTATTGACTTCCTATCATGTACACATTATCGATGGCATCAAATACACTTGACTAGGTTTTTTTCTTAAGTTTAATCTCGCATATCCGCCGAAATTTTGGTCGTGTTTTTATTGGAACAATTTCGAACTACGAGGAGTTTGTTTTCCTCCCTGCTTCATTTATGGACATAACATGATGTATGGTCCGAAAGCGCCTTTTCATAGGAACAGAAAACAAACTGGTCAATAATTTGGAGACCCTTTGCATTACTACTGACCTTTAATAGACCTACATCGATCGTTATGATGAACATGCAACATGTCTCGACAGTTAAATATCTTCAAAAATCATGGGAATCAGCATGGAAAATTGCGACCAGTGTAGGTGCCTATCTTAGTCGACATTAAAAAATTCAGTTTCACTGATATGTATATTCGGCAACATGGCTTTCATTATCTTGTATCACATTTGTTGCATTGGAATCCCTACCAGATGTGTTCAAAAATAAACAAGATGTTGGTTAACAAAAAGCATCTTTGCTCTACTAAGTAAATCGTTGATTTTATGTACTGTCAGTTGTTAATGTAACGGGTCATCCAACAAAAGGTGTAATTTTTAATCAAGGGAAAGTTTTTTTTTTTTTAAAGTGGCGACATTCTTATTTTAATCAAGATGTGATACAATTTCTAGTTAATAATGGAATGTATTGTAGTATGTATCTGCTAAATGCCTACAAAAAGTATTTTTTTTATGGAATTTTTCATCACATTTTCGCATAATTGCTGCTGTATTTTGTGAATAACCGCTCTGATATTCTCTTTTAATCATTGTTCGTAAGACTTTTTTTCTTACGATAATCTTGAGGGTAACAATCGGACAATTTCGGCGTTTAGTAAAAATCGAGTAATCCCATGTCCATGACATTCCTCAGGCGACGGAGCAATTGCTTCATCAGTTCTGTGGCATTTTATGCTGTTCTGATGAAAATCGACGTTTTTCATGTCCATAGTACAAAATCAGCCAAAAAGGAATTAGTCAATATCGTTCGGCATCGCAAACTGCTCCTTAAAACGGAGACCAAAAGTTAAAATAGCCACATTTAGAAGTTCCCCTACCTCCCTTGGGTTTTCGGAACTTCAAAACTTTTGTTTGTTTCCGTTTTTTTTTTGTAAAGAGTCATGATCTAGTCTTGATCTTGAATTTCTTTTAACCATTCAAAAGTACCTTCTATGAGAATTATATCTCCAAATCAATCAGAACAGAGACATTCTCAAACCATAATTTGGCAGCTCCACGTTATCGCGCACTTTTTTCCTGACTGATCGTCTTACATACAATAGCCTCTGAGAGGAAGACCTTATATTTGTATTTGATTGTAAATAATATTGTATATAATACAAAATATGTACCTGTTTTGTGTAATTGCTCAAATTAATCTTTCTTCATTTTTATCTTTAATCTTTCTTCATTTTTATCGGGCATAGTGTGTTCACTTTTTTACTTTAATGACCTCATTTACAGTCACGATCGCTTTATATTTTAGTTCCGAAGCGAAACGTGCCTTATTAACTGTAAAAAAAAAAAAACTGAAAAAAAGGAAAACATAACCGAAGCCAAAGCTCCCACAGCGCATTTAAATTAATGCACAATTAGCTTCGGACGCGACTTCGTTTTAGTGCCTTTTAATTTTATTTTGCAATAAAAAAACAGGGCGCGACTGACCTACTTGAAATACCAGTTTTTCACTTTTTGTTTCTTCAGGCGAAAAATAAAAAAATCACGACCTCGCAAATACAGGCACAGTCATCATTTCGGAAATGGTGGTTTCGTATTAGGCATACCTCAAAATGTTGAGATACTTTAAGTTTTAATGCGGAAAAGTAGTAGAATTTAAAGGGCTAACATATTACTTAGTTGGCACTCCAGTTCAGGGTGAACCTGGGCCCAAACCAACAAGCCTCCCCAGCCGGCGGCACGATCTTTAGTCAGCTAGTTCCGGCGCCGCACGTCCACTTGGTTAACACCCTTTTTCATCTGGGTGCTACACTTTAAATGCGGTCATCCTCTACTGTGTTATCTCTCCGGGCCGGACGAATGGAATCAATTCGCTCTACATGGCCAAGCCACCTTGGACGCGAAAACCAATGAAACCTATCTGAGCGTCTAGTTTGTGGTTGCATCTTCTCCGGCACTCTCCGTAAATCTAAAGAGTGCAGAATTTTTTTCCTCGAATCGACCACTTTTAATAATGTCCTCCAACCCTCGGCGCCGTTTTCTGTCAACGCTTTACCCCAAAACAGTGGAGCGTTATTCTCCAACTGATTTCAGCCCTTGTGTCGTTGCTGCTTGACAATAATTACGTGTCTTTTTTGATAGCACGGCTTACGAGGTTTGTTCAAAAAATATTGTGACTCCTTATTTTTCTCAAAAAATATTTTATTCATATGCGCTTTTTTTTGGTATGTGCTTTTGGTTTTTTCATACTGTGAATACGGTGGCTGGGTAAGATTACGATATTTTTGGCTTAAAAATCACGCACAAGAAACGATGAGAGGGCAGGTTGTGGTGTCGGGGTGGTCGTGGTGCAATGGTAATCATCACCGACTGTTGAGCCGAAGGTCTGTAGTTCAAGTGCGTCCATAGTCAAGAACAATTCCTACACGGAAAAACTGTGCAACAACATCAGTTGTGAATGAGAGATGATCAAGAAAAGTGCTGACTAACGCATAACACTCGCAACATAAGATCACTTCAAAATTCATACTTTGTGTGTGCATTTCCAATACTCGTATAACACCTTAATGATATGGAAACAAAAGAGTTGCTGTGAACTACAACCAACGCAAATTCAGTCGAATCCCTCAAATCCTATCTAGGACAACCACCTCCGGAGAGTTGTGAACGAACATCTTCGAATAAACCATCTGCACCCCGTCCAGGTTGTGTGACAAACACCATAGGAGCGCACACTCTTGAAGCTGCACGAATTATAAAAATTGAACGTTTTCTTGGTATTACTCGTATTTCACGCAAACGGCGCACAACTTCAAAGTTATATTATACAACCTTCCGGCGTGAACCACGCCATTTTAATCAAAAAAAGCGAGAAAAACTTTCAAATCTGGTTGATTCCTTGAGATAATTGAGCATTGGTTTCGACGTCATAACCATATATTTATCTTTCGTTTCTTTTTAGTTCTTTTCTTCAACATTGAGCGCAATCTTAGCTGCCAAACGTTTCATATCCAAAATATCTGAAAAGGTGTCATGACATGAGCCAACAGATATCCTAACTTCTTCACAAAATTCTCTGATTGTGATTCGACGGCACCCCATGACAATTTTCTTCAGGACATCAACGTTTTTCAAGTATAAACTACGAGTAAATATCCAAAATTCTCGTAAAAAAAAAATAATAGAATCGAATGTATAATACTTAGCTCGCGAAATTCCAAAAGTCACCTTATTTTCTAAACACATCTCGGACTTCACTCGAATTATGTTTTATTCTCATTTACTCTCAGACTTCCTTTAGATTTTCGTTCTTTTTAATGATGATATTGAAGACATCACATGATAATGCGTATCCCTCTTTTTCTTCCGTTGTCATCCACAGCTTGACGAGCTTGTCATGGGTGACACATAACACAGCTTAAATTCCATAGACGGCTTTATAGTCGCCAAAAAAAGTGGCAGGTGGACTTTGTGACAAAATAAGCCTAATTAATGGGTATTCGATTTGGCTTCAATCTATGTATAAGGCCTACATACATCCGCCCCAAGCTTGAGTATAACGCTCATATCTGGTCTGGTGCCCCTAAGACCTCACTGCACCTACTAGATAGAATACAACAGCGAGCGATAAAACTTATAGGAGACAGTAGTGTGATTGGAATGCTCTTCCAAGATCAATATTTCCTACTCAATACTACAGACATTTAGGACCAATGTGCATAGGTACCTCCTCTCCCTTTCTCCCTCTATACCTTCGGCCCGTGCTGTGTCTTGATTCCGAACACTCCGGACAGTCATAACCCCTTCTGCGTGCGCAAATTATATAAAAAAAATGTCTTCTCTGATCCAAAAAATCATCTCTGCTATAACAACAGTGCATTCAGTTTATATGCTTCATGCAGGCACAGCATAATAACTTGGAAACTACAATTCTCTAGCAAAATCACGAACCATGTGTAGATCTTCTGTTTTTAAAAGCGAACAGCCGGTAATCTGATTTCGCAAACGATTAATGCGAACAACATCTAACGTGCAACTATCTTATTATTCCCAATATAAGCACGGAAAACATTAAAATCAGAAAATGGCAATTAAAATCCAATAAATAAAGGAGATTTGAGTATTTAAGGCGCAAACCACTCTGAATACAAATTTTATGAATTACGTGAACTCGTTACATCTCCATTCGGCTCGCTCAGTTTATTTCAGTATTTATCACAAAATCCTATTCACGTTCCGCGCATTTCACTAATCGCGAATCGGGTTTTCATTCAAATCCACTAAAACACCTAAAATCTCTATAGGAAATTGAGAGCAGTGTGTCAGAGTTTTCACTCCTGCCCTGCGCTGGCACGCGAGGATAACATCATCGAACTCGATTCCGTAATAGAATTGTTTTCACCTTCTCATCCTGTGAGGGATTTGTCCGTGTCACGAAGCGTAGATCATTGTGTAGATAGTCAGTGCACGATGATGAGCCCCATCAATCATATCATATCATATTTCTGTCAGTCATCACGTCGGAAAAACCTTTCCTACCCCGCGGGAAATGTGAGTGCAGTGGAAGACAGGGGATGCGACGTATAATAGTCATTGTGTTATACTTACAAAGGAGATTTGTTGTCTAAAATGACAGGAAAGTCATTAGTCTACGGCAGAATTTAGAACAAGAAAAATAGAAATAAGGGATGCGCGAAGGGATAATGAAACTGACAGCTGGATAACCATTAATTAGAAGTGCGAGCGAGTTGCATTTGAAAAACTTTTGAGGCAAGCATCTGTTGCTAATTTCCATTTCAATTGAGAAGGAATCTCGCATTCAATCAATCCAGGCACAGGTGGTTGCTTTGAGCCTTGCCTCCAGACTTGGTTATTTGCCTGATGTACACGGAAATTTATTCAAGTCATCATAACGAATGTTTACCGAGTTGTCGGTGTTTGCTCATGTGCTGTGCTCTAATGCTGTGTAAGCAACTGGAAAAGTCCGTCGTTGTCCTTTGAAGTGCACTGTACTGCTGCACGCAACACGTTTATGAGAATGGCAAATAGAAATACGCGACCACACTCCACATTCACATCCGGCTAGATGCAGGATGGTGCCAGGATAATAATGACATGGACATACAATAAACATCGCACGAAAAATCATTTCCACCACCGATAATCAGGCTGAAAATGAATGCCAGGACATTTGTAAGCGTGTTGACTACGTGCTCGTCGTCGTTGTCACTGTCATTGAGGTTGTGTTCGTTGTCGTCCTGGTAACAGATAGTAACGATTGCGCTCATTACATCACACAATGTATGTCGTGCTCATACGTTGTCTAGGCTCATGTGGCAGAAGCAACAGCGTCTGCACCTCCTTTCCTCTTCTCTTACTTCGCAAAAGGTAATTTATACGATTGCATACATATCTCAGACCTAATGGCTCTGCTGGTATACACATTCACAAAACTCTGGATATTGAACGAGACGTCTGGGGAAGGCTTGATAACAACCCTACACATCCACATATGAGCCTGTTCGCTAGAGACAAATGTTTATGCCTTTTCTGCCATCGTTCTGCCACACATTGGCTCGACTCCCCATGTGGGCTTCCATTCCGGCAGCTCTAGACAAGACCGCCATGCGCGACTATCGATTTAATACACAAGTGCCCTCATAAGGCCTGCGGGGAATGGTTTATGGAACCGAGCTAGTCGTACAAAACAAAAATCAAAGCAACCAGAGTGTGATGTAAGAAAAACAGCCCATCACGGTAATAAGTTTGGTTTTATGTCCTGGAATAAGTTGAATATAAGAATTCCAGGTGTGGGTTATGTTTATTTGGGGCCCTTAGTGGTTATTCCTATTGTGGTTGGCTATACAGTGATATCGATATTTATGGGAAGCCGTAATAAGAATATTTGTATTGTCCAGGGCATCAACCTATTACATTTTTTTTTACCTTTCGTATATTTAGAAGACTAAATCCCTCATAAATCAAATAATAGGGATTAATTTGGAGCTTTAGCGCTACACCGCTATAAACAACAAACGCCAAAAGTACTTAACCATACAAAAGCGGCAGCTTTATAAAAGTTATTAAAATCCTTTCCCGCCCTTTACATGTGTCGGTGTTGTTGTTCACTTGATCCACTCCACTGTAAACTTCTCGTGGGAGCTTTAAAAATGAACCAACCCGTGCAAAATATGAATGTCAAGTTGACATTAGATTGGTTGGGAGCGATAGGTGGAAACCCTTTACTGTGCCCTCATATATCATTTGTTTTTGTTGGCGAGAAAATCGGTCGTGCCATTAAAGAGCGTAAACAACTCAAAGGCGCTTGATGTAGTCATAAAGAAGCAGGTGATACCTTGAAATTGAATATGCCACGCATGAGGTAGCGAATGTATTTTAAATGTGGCGTAAATTAAATGGCTGTTGGCATAAATGCGATAGTGTCGGATGTTTTCGGAGAAGATCTTGTTCTGGTGCTTTCTCGTCAAGTGGGACTGGATTGGGCGGCACAGGAGATGGATTGGATGTGGCATGAGATCCTTTATGGATGCTCCTGTTAATTGCAAGCCATTGTTGTAGACAATTGAGAAAGAGCGTTGTTTTAGTGGCGCTTTCTTTACGTCTTAATTGATGAGGATGTGGTTTCGATGGTGATGACGATGGTTGTGTGTCTTTTCATGAATGGGTTTCTTGCATGGGCGTGTCGTGATGTGGTGTTAAGTGCATTCGGTTGTTTATTGTGACAGACATGATAGATTGGATTCGTTAATGAATCTGTTCCGGATGTGGTACAAATCAGACCTTGGTCATTATGGGGGCTTGTCCTTCGGCAATTCATGGTGAGCTCTAGAAAAATTGTGGTGTCGATTTCATAAGATGGAGGATAAACCAGTAAAACTAGGACAATTTATTGTTGACAGAAGCCTGGCAATGTGAATAGCTCCCAATGAGGGAATGAGTAAAAGCAAACAATAATGTGTGGTATACGGTTTACAAAAGAAAATTGATTTTTTAAGCGTTTTGGTTTTTAATTGCCAAAAAGAAACACAAAAAAATTGCAAAAGTGTATAAAAGATTTCAGCTGATAAACCAATACTTGTCATTTACTTTTTGAAGATTATCTCATGTATATATTGAGCGCAACAATATTTTAGGTGTTTCATACGGAGAATACAATTTTGAATCACTTTTTTCGAGCAATTTGGCCAGTATCTCTAGCCAAATTTTCCAATTGGCGCTGGCTTATTGGCATGGACGAGTGGTTTGACATATCCCCATACAAAATAGTCTAAAGGCATCAAATCGCACAGTCCAGCCAACCAATTTACCGGTCCAAAACGAGAACGAACTTCCTTCTCGATTGGTCCTAGGATTGGCGTGTTTTGCCGTCTTGCTGGCATCACATGTCGATCAGGTTTACCTCAAGCATTTTGGGCAAGATCGAAATTGAACCAAATACGGCAGTTTTGTTTATTGTCGTACCAGTTCAAACAGAAATAAGCTTCGTTGCTAAAGACATATTTTCAATAAAAAAGTGGATCTTCCTCCATCTTTTCTTAGATTCCGTTAGCGACAATTTGACGCTGGCGCAGATCTGTCGACTTCAATTCTTGCACGAGCTAAATTTTGTAAGGTCTTAGACCAAGATCCTCGCGTGAAATCTTCTACGTAGTGGAGTAACACGATCCAAATCGTTACGAAAGGGGACGAATGAGCAAATCATGGTCTTCATCTATACCAGCGAATATAGCAGCGATATTTTCCTCTGTACGCGATCTCACGACCACTCGTCCAAGAGCGTGAAATTGACACGAAATTTGGTAACTATGGGTTCTATTGCTTGCTTAGTAGGTCAATTAGTATAACGTAAAATGGTGGAAATGCGTGAAAAAATATTTTTTAATTTGATAGTAAAATTATATAATTTATAAACCTTATTCAGATGTAAGTTTTTCCACGATGAAATGCCAATGCTAACTCAGCATGTCTAACTTTTAGAAATGTCAGGTATCATGCGAGAGTTGTCTAAAATATAACGCTGAAAAACCAAACAGCAAAAAACACAACACTCTTTAAAGGGTACATTAACGGCCTATAAAAACAATGAAAAAGTCAACGAAATAATAATGAATATTCACAATAATGATGTTTAGACGAATGTTTTGTATCCCAAAAAAATTCGTTACAAAACTATTTCGAATACAAACAGCGGTGAAGAGAAGTTGCTCAGAAGACGCTGATTGAAGTGTATGACGATAGAATGTATCGTAACATATCAAGCTTCAATTATTTCTTTCTATAGACTTCACACAAGCATTTAATATACTAATTTTCGATTCTCTTTTGAGCGATTTACAATATTTAACCACACTCGCGATAGACCCGCAAACGTGCCTGACGCGTTGGATATTCTACGCTGAATATCGGATGTTCCGCCGCCTTCGAAGGTCAGAATGCTTCCCAGGTAGTCAAATTTTTTAATGTCATCCACAATTTCTCCAGATATTTCAAACCGCGTGTTGTTGCTGACGTTAGACTGCTTATATTTGGTCTTCTTTGTATTAACTTTTAGACCTAGCTTTAAGGAGTCGTTTGTTATGTTTCCGAGTCTTTCTTGCAATTCGGTGGACGTTTTGCTAACTAAAACATCATCAACATGGAAAGTCTCCTTATTTTTGCGTCATCGTCCAGTTTATGCCATATCTACTGTATGCTTCAAACACTATATCCAATGCTATGTATATACATAGAACAAATGGGAAAAAAAGACGAGATTATAGTAATGGGCGATATAAATATAAATGTGAAAGATCTGGATTTATATGGCGTAAAAGAATATTTAGAGATGTTGGCGCCACTAGGTCTGATGAATTTAATAACGGAGTTCACAAGAGTAGACCCGAAAACCGGAGTAAAATCGTCAATTGACCACATATTATCCAATGCAACAAACTCTGCAATCAATTCTGCGGTGATTGAAACTTGCATTACGGATCACTACCCAACCCTTTACTTCACAAGTGCGTTACAATCAAATGTTAAAGACAAACGGGTTAGCAAGTCCTTTATATGTAATGCGAAGGTAAATGACCTAATTGCTGGATCAAACTGGGAGGAAGTGATGGACGAAAATGATGCCATCTCTCTATATCAGAAACTCGACAAAAAAATGAAAAGCATTTACGAAGAGTCGACATACATATGTTAAAACAATACAAAATAAAAGAAAACATAATCCATAATGTCCAAAGACTTAATAGATAAATGTAAAAATAGGGATGACCTTTACAAAAAAATAGAAAAATAATAGGTTAAATAGGACTTATGAATTAGGTTATGAAACTTTTCGAAACAAGCTAAATAAAGAGATAGCAGCACAAAAATCGACTTTTTACAAAGCAAAGTTCAATCAGACAAGATTAGACCCGCGCAAAACATGGAACTTGATAAATGAAATATTGGGAAGAAAAAAGCCTAACGTTGATGAAACCATAGTGAAGAACTTTAGTGGTCAAATGTCTCTTAATGATCTCACTAATGAATGCGCAAGAAACTTTAAAGAATAAATCGTAAACATCAGGCACCACTGCAACTCGATTACATCGATACACACAAATAGATTAATAGACAGATACATTTTTGTTCAAGAAAGTAATATATCTGAAATTTGAAAAGTAATCAGTCTGCTTGGCGAAAATAAGTCGCCTGATATGAGCAGCGGACATAAGAAAACATGCGGCAATTTTTGCTCCAATTTTGTGCAAATTTGTCAACCTAAGCATAACACAAGTAAAAATTCCAGAAACTTTAAAAACTTTTGTTGTCAGACCGATATATAAAGGAGGTAAGAAAAGTCAACTTAACAACTACAGGCCTATCTCAATACTGCCAGTTATCGAAAAATGCCTTGAAGAGGTAATAGTTAACAGGTTGCAAAACTTTATTGGTAAACATTCCCTAATACACGAAAGTCAGTATGGCTTTCAGAAAGCGAAGAGCACAGGTAAATTATTAAGCGAATTTGCTAATCATGTCAACGAAAACCTTGACAAGGGTTACCATGTTCTAGTCATATTTATGGATTTCAGTAAAGCTTTTGACACACTTAATCATACAAAGCTATTTGAAGCCCTGGAACGTATTGGGATACGAGGGTTAATGGCAGATTGGCTAAAGGAGTACCTGAACGATTGGCGTTACTGTGTTAAGATCAGCGAAACATAAAGCCATAAAGAACACGCTCTATACGGAGTTCCACAAGGATCGAAACTGGGCCCAATTCTTTTCATATTGTACGCCAATGAACTTCTTCGTATTTTCAAGAGAGCCAAACGATTTGTGTATGCTGATGCTACAGCAATAGTGGTGTGCCATAGATCTTTGGAGACGGCAACAACAATAATTCGGGATGAATTCGACAAAGCAGCAAAATTGTGTCATGATCAGGGTCTAACGATCAATGCATCCAAAACTAAAATGATGCATATTAGAAATCCGTAGTTTAAAGCAACTCAACAGCAAATATGCTTCAGGAATGAATCCTGTAGTACCTCCGCTAGCTTCCCTATAGATATAGTAGAAAGCTACAGGTATCTAGGAGTCATCATCGACAGTAACTTTCTATGGAATATGCATATTGATGAGCTACGTATGAACTTAAAAAAAACGCTTTACGCGCTGACCCATTTGCAGTACCATACGACAAAACATGTGTTGAAACAAGTGTACTTTGCCCTGGTCGAATCCAAACTAAGATATGGAATACTCGCTTGGGGAAACGCTTCAGCTACGCATATAAAAAACTGCAGAAACTACAAACCGCAGCAATCAAAAAGATAAATGCATCTACACGTCGAAGTGATGAACAGGAAAGCTTTAGAGTTCTTCAGATTGATGACATCTTTAAGATGACCCTTTGTTAGAGTATTACGACGACAGACGATTCATCACCCGAATTAATCATGGGATTAATACAAGAAGACGTGCCCAAGGTATGCTCCACGAACTTAGATTCTACAATAATTACGGCAGAAGACAATTAAAATGCAGCGTGCCTGAGATCCTAAACACAATTCCTCATGAACTGCGAAACATTAGAAATCCTAAAACCAGAACAAATGTATTAAAAACAATCTGCTAAATACAAACCCAAGCAACTAACTATTGAATCAAAACACTAATGTTAAAATATTAAATCCAAACGTTAACCTAATCGAATAAGATATATTGAAGTACTCATACAAAATGTACAATAAATTGATTAATTTTTTGTTTTACATATGAAAGTATCTTAAATTTGTACTAAATTATGAATATGTCTTAATCTAAGCTCACTTCAATTTATTTGTTAACATGTGAAGCACAACCTTCTGCAGAAAAGCCTATGTGGCTTTGCAGAATTATATAATCATTATTAAATATGATATTACTGAAATAAATAAATAAATAAAAATAAAAATAAAAAATAAAATATTAAAAAGCAATGGATAGAGTGCACAGCCCTGCTTCACTCCTAAAACAGTAGGAAAGGACTCGCTTACTGAAAACCTATTTAAAAACGCCTACCCCACCCGCCGTATTAACCAATCATTTCCCCTTTGGGTTATCACTTGTCTCGTTCGATTACAAGTGGCCTGGCTGAGCAGCCCTTCCATTCTTATGTAGATACTCGTACCAAAGCAATGGGTCGATTTTGGGATAGCCTCAAAGTAGTGGCTATTACTTTGACTGACATTACTTCAAATATAGGAGACAGCAACCAAATTTCGATCAAAAACCATTTTTGTTTTTAGTTTTTTTTTCTAAATCTACAAACAATTCTGCATGGAATGGCGCAAAGAAAATGAAAATGAGATAAGTTGAAGTGGATAAAATATATTTCTGAATTTCCGAAAAATTGATTTTCGACATTTGCGAAAATCGGACTGAACCCTTGTTTTTTTTGAAGAGGCGACGAGGCATCTTCGAAACTAGTCAAAATAATTAATAAGTAGTAATTTTGGCAATACCAATTTATTATTTTAGACGAGAGTTCTACACACTAAAAACACTTATGTATATTAAAAAAACGAAAATGATGTCGAAATACGTAAAAACCTGCTTTTTTGGCAAAATGGTCGTCCTGAAAACTCTCCTTTTCTGAACTTCGAAAACACTTTTTTCGGCAAATCTACCACTCGTCAGCAAATCTGTATATAAAAAAATTGTCTGCTTAGCTAATGTAGTACTTAATGGGGAACAAATAGAAAAAAAGAAATTGAAAATGGGACATGGCATTCCCTAGAAATTTGACAAAAAGTCAAAAAAACTGTTTTTTGTTTCATTAACTGAAAAACATTTTAAAAAATTCTTGCAGTGGTTTTTCCTTATATAGAATTCATCACTAATTCAGTTCTTTCATATCCTTTACCACTTTTCAATTATGTGTCTAACGAAATTGATCCGGTGTTGATATCATTATTTGGTCTTGAGATATTCGAATCGAAAAAAAGCTCGCAAAAAACGTGCACACACACACACACCTCTAAAAACGATTGATACTTGTTTTAGTAGCCTTGAAACATTTTTAGACCCACAAATCGGACCTCGTACCATAATTTTTAAATGGAAATTAAAACTTTCCTTTGATTTTTTTGAACATTATTTGTACCTACATATGTAGGTACGGGGCCAATTGTTCCGAAACGAAATCTGTGCCGTTTATAAAATTTAACGGATGTTACTATTATGAATTCTTAAGCCACTAAAAAACTTTTTACGTTAAGCTCTGTCCATGTTATTATATAGAAGCTTTTAATCTTTTAATAGCAAATTTAAATGTCACACACAATCTATCGTAAAATGATCTTTTGTAGACCCAGCGCTTGTCAACTTTCTATCAGCTCCAAATCTATGTGCTGATAACTGCTTAGTGCGACATAAAATATTTTATGATTCAATCATATCACCGAATATATATCAATCCCAAATACCACCAAAGTAGTCACACCACTCTTTTGGTTTTCAATAATACTTATCCGTCCCGGGATATTGTGAAATTGCCATATCTCTGCATGATTTTATCAATATTTTCATTTCATCCGACGATGTCCCATCCGGTCGTCCATCCCATTCGCCTATTGTTGACAAAATAAGGGAGGAAGACAACAAAACGGGATAAGCTCACTACCATGACTTGCGTCATAATCTCTGATATAAATCATTTTAATTACGGGATGGCAATAACATAAATAGAAAACGGAAAACTACTCGTGCTACCTCCCCCTCCTCGAACCGACTCGTGCAAGGACGAACTGCGGACAAAACGACTGGCAGCAATGGTGTGTAGACTAAGAACAAGACCCAACACAAAGCAAGTTAATTAAAAAACCGTTGACAGCTCTAATTTCACAATCGTTGTCGTCCTTAAAAACTACTGCACCGACTGTGACTCACTGCATTCCCTACACTTACCGCCATTGCATTAACTGCAGTTTTGTCTTCCGAACGCACGCCCATTCGCACTTTATCTTTTTCAATTTTTATTTCTCATGACCACTCACCACCGCTATTTGTTATTTACTTTCATTTCCGTTCGGTCGGAAAGGACGATAACGATGGGGGAGAAGAGGAGCGTCATTCTCCCTCTTGGACGTCCTTGGAATAGAAATAATTCATTATCTTATATTATTGATTCTTTCTTCGTGTTTTTCTTCTTCTCTTTCGACACCCACTTTGTCTGTGCCTCTTACGTCCCGCGGGGAGTTGCATGATAGTTCTCACGAACATCCGGGAAAGAGAAAAGAACCGAACAGCGCGCCATGAGTAATTCATATCGAACTGAGGTCATTGAAGGCCCCTTTTCTTTGCTGCTTCACTCCTTCCTTGTTATCGGTTTTCCAAATTTTTTTATTCAACTCGAGGTTGAGATACTTCTGCGTGGCGAATGTGTCAAGTGGGATATCGTCCTTATTGAAATCGGTCACTGGCTTGGATTTCTGATTATGACGGATTGCTTTAATTACTCTTCCTTTTCTTTTCTCGGACTGATTAAGCTCGTTTCGTGGTGGTTCCTAGGCTCGATGTCAGGATTCCCATTTGACCACACCGACGAATGAATTAGCCAAAAGGGAGAAAACAGAAGGCAGGAAAAGATGACAAACAAACAGTAATTAGGAGTTTGGAATTGTGTTTACTCTGGCTGAAAAGTAATTTTATGCTGGTAGTCGGGTTTATCTTGTCCTTTTTTTGTTTTTTCTTTCACTTTGGGAATAGGATTTAAAGTAACTGTGAAGGATTTTGATTAATCGTGATTGAGATGGATTGCAGAGAATATCAAATGCGGCCAGTAGCAATCGCGAGAGGGATGTGAGGACTAAGCAACTGGTGGAATTGTGGGTAGCCCTCTAAGTAAGTGTTTTAGGGAAAGGGAGAAGTAGCGTTTGTGCTGCTGTTGGGTAAAGTGCTTCAATTTGTCAGAGCTCTTTCATGGATGTGGTTATGAAGCGGTAGGTTTAGGTGTTGATTTTGATGTTATATTTATAATTCAACTGAAAAGAAAAAGCCAACCGCGCATAAGAAAGAAACCCCAAAGAGAATCGTTCGTTTAGCTTGTCATGGTAAGAAAACACTTTTTTGAGTAATTGACTGAGTAAAATGGAAAACCCAAAACAAGCTAATATTTCAGTGTCTTTTACAATAAAGTGAGCATTTTTATGATGAAAATTCGTGTAAAAAAACGTTTTACTTTCCGTACATGCTATTCTCGAGTCTAACCGTAGGAAAAAAAGAAAATTATTGCGAAGTAATTCTGATATGCGCCTCTTGGCATAGCCTTAAGCTCTTCCAGCAATGTGGTCTTTCTTTCAAGGGTCTTTTTGTTTTGGGAATAGAAAAAAAAGTCGCAGGGGTCGGGTGAATACGGTGGCTGGGGCATGATAATTTTATTGTTTTTGGCTAGAACATTTTTTTCCCAAATCCGAATTTTTTTTTCATAATGCTTGACGGTTCTATTCAATCAAGAACTCATCATGAACAACGCCATTGTGATGGAAGAAACGTTCACATTTGACCGAACTTGGCGTGCCTTCTTCGGCTTTGGTTTCCATGTCATAACCATATACCCATGTTTCGTCAACATTGATGACCTTTCTCAACAAATCTGAATTTCTACGATTCAGGTCATTCGAGAGATGCTCATGCGACGGTTCTTTTGGTGAAAATTTGACAATTTCGCAAAACAAAAATGGTATGAACAAACCGATTTGTCAATATCCTCAGCATTTTCTCTGATCGTCATTCGGCGATTCTTCATAACAATTTGTTGTTGATGTGCTGGGGAGTCCAGGGCAAGCATTGTCATTAACATCATCTCGGCCTTTGGTAACGAGCTTGTACCACTTATAGTTTTTCGTTTAAATTCAAAGTAGACTTTCAAGTAAAACAGATTCTTTGATCCAATTTTGTCAATATCAGAAAAACATGCTAATCACACCAAAACACGCCCAACTTTTGTATCTGAGACGAACAAACTAAATATCCAAAATGGCTGATAATATAAACATATATCATGGGACATGTGTAGCAACATGACAAAAATAAATGATTTAACTGAATGTACCTAGCTCGCGAAATGCAAAAAGTCATTTTAGTTTTTGAACGAACCACGAACAACCACTTCATGGGAGTGGTTTTGAGACACCAGTTTTAATCACATATGTCAAACCGAAATGTCATTTGATAAAACATATATTTAGCTTACGTTTTGTCATTTTACAATACAGATCGTCGAACGGTCCCTGAATGTGTTAAAATTGTGAAAATTGACTACAAAAATAGGTTCATTTCGCCCATTGCGAGCGGATTATGGTCAACATAATCGTTCATCTGAGCGTACTATAGGTAGAAACGTAAAAAAAATCGAAGAGATAGATTGGATCGGTATTAAGACCTGGACAGATCTTGAGGCATATTCTTTACCGAAATGCACACTCTGCAGAAAATATGGCTGTCGTTAATGAAATTCTTGAAGAAGATTCAGATCTGTTACCATAAGTTAACTCCGGAAGGTTAAGTTCGCGTTTTGATAATGTGAATTGGCCACCAAAATCGTGAGAGTTGTGTGCTTTAATTCGCGTTTATAAACACAATTTGAAAACTCTTTGCTTTCAAAACGAATATTTGTCAAGTTATGGACGCGCTGTTGCCCAATATGTGTCATTGACAATTAGGAAATTCGAATGATATTATATTCCATTCGTAGTGGCAAGTTTCAGGCAATATATTGGAATTCAAATTCGACCGAAATCTAAGTCATAAAAGTGTTTTATTCAAATGTACTTTCGGAACTATAAATTGGATCTCGCTCTACAATACTACTGAGAACTTGGCGAGGATTGAACATGAATATTGTAGATCAGAGCAAAGCTGGTTCATTGAATTTTGGTTGTTGATAAGGGTCTTAACTAGTCTCATATAAGAGGTAACAGAGACTGTTCCCGCTGCTGTAGTGTTTTTGTCTATCAATTGCGCATCAATTGTCTGCCACGTAAGCACGTTACGGCCCCTTTCGTTAAACTTCAAAGAACGATTTGACTCGACTACACAGATGCCTCCTCTAGCTTTGCGCTTTGCTCATGATCTTCCCCCTCTTGTTATTTGTCTCATGGAGCAATACTACTTTCGTAAGCGAAGTCGCTTTTGATAAGGTTCGCACTGGAAGGGAGAATTATCCTATGACCTCTGATGCTATTACCGCAGCCATTTTGTTCCGACGTTATTGTATAGTCAATTTTCTATATTATTACTGACTGTACTGAAATCAAAAAGAAACCGACCGCTCAATACCCGGACAAGGGTCTGGTTATTGAGTCCTCGTGGGGCATGACAGCGTTCGCCTACACTTGTCAGGGATACATATGATGGAATGTACGCAGCACCTGTTTATATAGTGACAGTTAGCCTGGGTCCAGAACTGAGCTTAGCCCGATCACAAGTCAGAAGACTTTGTTCCCGATCGATTGGCTGGAATGGGCTCAGAGAAGACCCACTTAAAGCTTGAATCCACCGAAGGTCTCCATGAACGATGAGTGCCCTCCAATAAACGGCGATGGGTTCGCCGAACTACCTAAGTAATTGTATTTAACTTAAATGAATATTAACTATAGCCACAAGATATTTCAATTCTTACAAATTTGATTAATAAATAATATTTGCACATGCATACATACTTAAGTTTATTCTATATTTTAAAGGACTTCTAATAGAAGTAGAAGAAGAAGAAGAAGAAAGGAGATCATTCCACGTACACACTCGTACGAAATGCTGAAATAGTAAACATATCGATTTTTTTAAATGTTTCAAGTGTTTGGTCGTCATAATGTGACAGGTCTTGTGTTAAATTTGAGCGTCTCAGACAAGTTAGTGATGTGAAGAATCAATTTCGTGTTCGCCCAGCAAAGTCAACAAAAAAAAAAGTGGCCGTCGTAGACTTCTGACGTTGATGACTCGGGGTTCAAATTTTCACGATGTTTCCTCTCAGAGACAAGACCTCTTCTTTTTTTTTTTTGATTATAAGTGTTATGCTACAGTTAACAAACAAAGAGGGTATAGAGACCAGAAAGATCTACTGTGTCGAGGTATGACAAAGTTTTTAAACTCCTCTAGTGGGATAGATGTTATGCTTTTTCCCAACTATCTAAAATTCAATTTATTTCAGATTTAGAAATAACACAAGGAAGGGTCAGCTTTTTTTTTTTTTTTTTTTTTTTTATAATTCGTGCAGGTTCAAGAGTTACGCTCTTTTGATGTTTGTCACACAACCTGGACGGGGTGCAGATGGTTTGTGTCGAAGATGTTCGTTCACTACTCTCCGGGGGTGGTTGTCTTGGGATTCGAGAGATTCGACTGAATTTGTCGCGTTGATTGTAGTTTTACAGTAACTTTATTCCATGCCATTAAGATCTTATATTGGAAATGCACACGCAGAGTATGAATTTTGAAGTGATCTTATACTGCGAGTGTTATGCCTTCGTCAGCATTTTTTGATCATCTATCATTCACAACTGGTATTGTTGCATGGGTTTTTTCCCGTATAGGAATTTTTTTTGGCTATGGTCAGACTTGAACTACAGACCTTCCGCTTAACAGTCGGTGATGATTACCATTGCACCACTACCACCCCAGCTCTTATGTATCATAAAAAAATGTCCAAGAGATCAGAAATATAGTTGCCATTGATACCCCTGTCTTGACGGATTTTCAGTTCACGCTATGTAGTCCCTGAGCCTAGAGAACTCTGCAGTTTGGACTAATAATACCGAGCCCGATTTCAATTTTGAACGATTTGTGTATCATCGTATTCTTTAAACGTTTGTCATGGGATCACCACATTCCAAGAAAGAATGGTTTAAGATCAATATTTCAAATTTCTTGATAAAATTGTCCAGTAGTCGAACGGTGCTTACCATTTCGCATTAATGGAAAGCGGGCATATCACTCTATAATCTGCATGTCAAGGTGTTTTCCAAGGTAAGGAATCTCATTGCTCTGCGTTTGGCGGTGTTTTCCAAGGTAAGGAATCTCATTGCTCTGCGTTCGGCTGTTTTTTTTTTCGATGTATACGAATGCTTGAGGTGCGATATGTAGGTCCAATCAGCACCTCTTACACTAATGTTCGTCAAGTTTGCGTGAGACCTATTATGCCGAGAAATGCGGCTTTTAAGAGACGTAATTTGATGAATATTGTCTCCGTATAGATGTCAATATCGCGGTATATAACCAGAAGCCTGAGGTTTCAAATCCCTGGTCTCCATTGTCTCTGTTAGCTTTTTATTAAAACTGAAGTATGAGTTCGGTTTACGATTAAGATCCAATGTTACACCATTTAGGATAGCTAGGTAAGGTAGTGAAAGGAGGACTCTTCCCTGTGGACTTTTGTTGCTGATACTGTCACTTAGAGCTCTCTGGATGTCGTTTTGATAATACGATTTTTGGGCATTGCCATAACCCAATTATTATATGACAATATGACGCATATGACAATCTTTAAATTCCAGTTGGTCCTATATGTAAGTCCAATTAGATGGTGTAAGCCGTGGGGTCAAAAAAAAGTATATGCTAATGCTTGACCAACATTTAAATATCCATACTTTTTATAAAAATGTTTCTTTTTTCTATTGGTCAAAAGTGAAACCTCTTGTTTGATGACCCTATGTATATTTGAATTCAGCTAAGTAAAAGTGGCAAAATATGCTTAAAATATTACTTCATTCTAATCAGTTACTGTAAAACATGTCACAAGAAGAATATAGTCGTTTCTGTATTTTTGAACTTCATATGTTTTTGCCATCTTTGATTGCTATTCAGCTGAGCTGAATGTGCATAGACAATCACTTTATAAATTATAAATAAGCATAGAAAATAATTTGCTTTTCGTTTTTAGTATTCAGCTGAGTTGAATCATGAAAAATGATATTTAAGGCCCCAATGAAAAGTAAATGCTGCAATCCATTGAAGTTTGCTTACAATTTGCCCATTTTTATCTGCCCTTAATCCCTAAAGGATCAAAAACTCACTGATCCACTTTACATAAACTACCCGAGCACAAACAATCACATCACAATCATTGAATTTCACACTTAATCCCCGTTCGCCTAAAGCGAAAAGCCTCTAAAAATAGCTCCACAATATTTTCATACAATTGTCCTTAAAAAAAATACACTAAATCTATTCATATATTCTCTAACGCCCCAGAGCTCAACTAGCTGCTGATTAAAAATGAAAAAAAAGACGGAATTCATGTATGCAATTTCTCCCCAACATTCGCACAACGATACATATTTAACCTTGAGGCAGATATAAATTCAGAAAAAAAAAGTAGAAATATCCACATCTGGTACAGCTGAATGTCGGAATATCCTTGCATATATCCTTTCGATATTAGTTTCCCATCAAAGCAAAGTGCCTCGCTTACATATTCAATATCACGGCAGGCAGAAAGCAAAAATGAAAATCTGGAAAAAAAGTAAGCAAACAACGTATGTAGTGTGGATATGCTTGTATCCTGTGGTGGTTATCTCCCTAGTTGCCGGGAGATTTTGAATATTGACAGGGATTTAATGGTATTAGAACCACAACTAGCTTTAATCTATATGCCAATAAAACTTCATTGTAATCCTCGTCCTTTACCCATTTATGGATTCTTCAATCACAAGTCCTGCTGATGAATAAAATAAATAAGTCGCAACCACATCAGGATTAATCGCAAGTGGAAGCTTGCTTAAAATTCTTACGCGAAAGCCTTTCAAATGATTGTCACTTGATTGCCCGGTGGTAGTGTGCTACTTTGGTTTAAAGTAAAGTACCTCGATTCTGTTATGGCTCCACATGTGTCAATATGTGGACCGCCTCAAGGGAATTTTCTGTGTATTTTCTTGGCTGAAATTAGCTTTCCCTAATAATGGAAATGAATGACGGGTTTTCGGGGCGAGGGAATTGCGTCGTTCTCGAATATCCTTACACAAAAAAGTGTATAATGCTGACGGTGGTGAGGAAAAAAGGACGACTTAGCCTAATGCGATTAACTAAGGATAATCGCATTATTATTAACCTTCTTTTAGGATAAGATGTCTTTTTTCCATTTGGCCTAATGCTATTTTATTTTAATCCGGGGAGGAGATAAAGCCTCGTTAGTAAATAAAAAAATGTTTACACAACCCCGTTCGCTTCAGGAAATTATGCGATGAAGCGAAACAACTCAATTAATTTCGAAGTTTATCAATGATTTGTTGAGTTGATTCAGCTCTTTTGAATAGAATTAAATAAATTAATTGGTCATGTGAAAAGAACAGGCCGTGAGTGCCAACCATATGGTATCTCACTTTTTGGAGGAGATTTCGAAAGCTCCAATGATGACGGCCTAAATTCTTTCAAAAAGACAATTTTTTTAGTCATAATCCTTAATGTTATGACCTCCGACGACTGTTAAATAATCCGCATTTAACCGTCAGCTTAGCATAAGATATTCATTTGAATCGTCCCCTTTTATTAAAAATTCATTTTCGTATTCGTATTTAAATGCCCAAATGTTTCCTACTCAATTATCGTATGCAAATCAATGTACTCGTAATAAACCCTCAAAAATTCACTATCAATCCAGGCGAAAAGCAAAAATAATACAAAGTCCACAGCACTATTACTGAAATATTTTCGTTTCGTTGTAACTGCCACAATCTCGGTCCCTCTCTCTTAATCCACAGGCTAAATATTTGCGGTATGGTAATAAGTGGTTTTTCAAACATAAACCACCATCCAGGCGACCTTCCGCGCCCGACTTTTTGTGTCAGCCTCGGTCCCCACTGTCAACCACTACTGCGACAACCCCAGCCTTTCTGAATGGCTTCATTTAGCCTTATTTTTTTTTCATCTGCCCCCCTTAGTTTTTACTCGACACATTACTGTATCGCAAGCCACTCGTTGAATGAAGCTTGAAACGAAACTAAGCTAAACACAACATACCATGAGCTGGCAATGGGGGGTGAATATGAAAATTCTAAAAGTTCACACGTGTATAAGTAGTATAGAGCGTCCTTGGTGCGAGGTCTCATCCTCCATCAAATTAACTGCCATGTAATGGGTTTTGGTTACACTCATATCTGAGTCAAGTGGCATTGCCATTTGAAATGGTTAACGAAACAACATTTGACAGGTTAGGTTGCGTCGCGAAATCCTTAGAGAATCATGTTCTCATCTGAATTCCTTAAGGCAGGTGTGAAATTTCCCTCATGGATACGATGCCACTTTGCCTTTGCCTTTGACTTTGAAAAGGCGAAAAGAAGGAAAATCTAAGAAAAAAATTTAAGATATATGATTCACATGACATTTAGGTATATCCTTTTCCATGACTAGGAATATTGTTGTTCAAATGTGAAAAATTTATCATCGGTGTCTAAAACCCGACAAATGTTCGCTAATGATGGGTGGGTTTCATAGATAGCTGGCATGTGGTTCCTCATGGTGCCACTCGACAAAATGTGTTTTTAAAGCAAGAGGTTAATCTGAAGCGGAATATGTGGCAAGTGGGTTTGGTTAAATTTGTAAAGACAGCCTCATTTGCTTTAAGTTTGGGTCAATTTATCTTACTAAAGAATTTTGTCCTCAAAATGTTTGAGTTGCTATCAAAAACAAAACCCAAGGAAGCTAAGTCCATGGGAGTCGTCTTAGATAGGAAACTTCGTTGTTCAAAACATGTTAAGTCAAAAACCAGCAAAACGCTATCAGCTTTTTGGCAATCCGAAAGTTCTTTGGTATGTCTCGCAGGGGTGACGTGAACTGGACACCAGAATCATGCAATTCGACCCCGCTATACTTTTTCTTGTGGTGTAGCTTTCTAGGCCGGGGTATACTCGCCGAGCTAGGATCTATGACATACTCGTAAATTTATTTGTGACACCGGTAGACGTGCTAGTGTAGCTGGCGTACTACTTTGTCCCTCTGGGTTGAGACCCGTTCCGGGCACTCGGTTGTAGTGACGCCTTTGTCACCTTGTAGCTGTCGCGTTCACAGCACCCAGTCAGGATTGTCAGGAGTAGTGTGAGGCCGAGCCTGTCTGGGTAAAAACCCGAGTCGAAGCTCCGACGCAATGATACTTGCAATCCTATTGCGCTTTAATTTCACAGTAAAATTTCCATGACTGGCTCTGACTATATACTAAACCTGGAATGAACGGTCTTCGCATTTTAACAGATGCTTCCAGGACTGGGCGGGGGTCCAGCGTTGGAGTTATCATTAAAAGCGAAAACAAAGACTGCACTTGTTAGGAAAATATGCGTCTGTCTTTCAATGAGAGATTTACGCAATTCTAATGGTATTGCATGCACAAGTGGAAGGGAAAAAGCACATGCGTCTGCAGTGGCAGCCAAGCTGCACTCAAAGCTGTTTCCAACCAAGCTCCAAATTAGTGCATGAACTCAAGACCTTTCTGAACGAAATCGGAAGACTAAATACACTAAGGCTTGTATGGATCGCAGGTCACTCTGGGATCCGAGGAAATGAGATCTATTTGAATGGACTCAGAGAAAAGTTTCTCAGGACTTAAACCCGCTTTAGGTCTACCTGCTTCCACGGTCAAATCGTACATCAACGATTGGGTCTTTAATGCACACAATCGTAGATGAAGGGAATATCCAGGATGCAAAATGTCTAAGCGCGTAGGCCCTGTTGTCTGCAAGAAATTCGCATCATTTTTCTTATCCTTAAGGAGAATTGATTGCAGAAAACTTGCGGGCGTCATTACACTTTTGCGAAACATCTCTGCGTGCTCGGCAACAGTGAGACGCCTACCTGTGCGGCTTGTTACAAGGTGACGCAGCAGAACGCTTTTTCTGCGATTGTCCCTCCTTCGTTCGTGCACGGTGACACGTGCGTGTTGTGTGCCGAATATCTTTGCTCTATATCACTCCTCCTCACTTTTCTCCGGAGAACGGGGAAAATAAAATAAAGTAAGACGTCTGCGTGGCAATATTTGCGTCTGTCCAACAGATAACAGAAGCCTCCAAAAAAAAAAAAAAAAATAGGGCTGCCAAAAGGTTCATGTGTAAGACCTGTTTTTTTTAGTATATTTTAAATGGAAAAGATAAAATTCCCTTTTTTGGCATAAAAGGGAATTAAAGGACTAGCGGAACTCTTCCCGCAACATCACGGATTAGTTATAACAGGTAGAAATATGGATTCCCGGATGAAAAAGTTTTTGGCCAATTTAAGAGGAACTAAGAGCATGCAATCTGCAGCTCAAAATTAAGGTCATTAACCTGATTAAATATTTCGGATTCAATGGCCAAAATGGCTAATACACTTTCCTCCCCAAAACTTTTAAAATGAAGGAGCAGAATACGACCGCAACTAAAATAGTGGAAAGCAACTTCGACCAACTAAGAGAGCTGCGCTGGAAGCAGCTGGTCAGATATCAGGTTGGTTAAACTGCTATCTAAGAAAATCTTTTTAATCCCTTGATAGAACCTTGATATCGATTCTTGCACCCTGTAGCCTGCCTAGCAATATAGGATGTCCGCTCAAAAAGCAATGGGAATTTATTCATCAGCGTGTGCTGTCAGTGGTGAAAGAGCGTACATGGTTGCTTGTGGTGGATCAGGGTTAAATGAAGCCTAGAAAGATTTCAGTAAATGTGACAAGGATCCTAGCACATCAACAATTTAAAAAAAAAATTATTAATGAACGTATAAATAAAATTCTTTTTCAAAATCACGAAATTCATCTATGTACCTTCGGACTGATGAGTAACCTCGTTAATTTAATATTTAATTGGGGTACCAAAAAGTTCTTGTGTAGGACCCATTATTTTAAGCAAGTTTGAATGAAAATTTTACAAGAATTAAATGCATTTTTATGCTCAAGAGGCAATTGGCTGGCTAGCACTCTTTCCCATAAAACCGAAAGAGTTAAAGGCTTTACAGATAGTTGATACGAGACCAACTCACCCCAATTTTTTTGCCAATCATTCAAGATCCAATCTTTCAGATGACACTAACATAAGACAATCATCTTCACGCACCATAAACTCACCTCGTTTATTAAGGATTCGCCAGTTTGGATCACACAAATCAGAACTCGCATACTCGTTATTTATCCTTATCTTATGTAAAAAGATACTCGCACATATATTAAAGGAATAAAGAATGGAGCAGTATCTATCAGATCCGCTCACTGAATAAATTGGAAAAAATATGTTGTTAACACCCAATAGTGCTTCGTACGTGCAAAGAAAAATGTCCTCAATATCCACCCGTCACCTCAGTCTTTGGTTTAGGAAGCACACTCTGTTGTGTTAGGATAGATCCAGCTTCAGCACATCTGCAATGGGGTTTTGTGGTGTATTATAGTTGTTTGTGCTTAAGTTTGCGTGTTCATGCGGCAGCCACTCGATTTGGCATAACTCCACAAACATAAACTCACTCATACACACACACAGACCCATACACAATCGCAGAGGAAGTCCTTTGCCTTGGGTATGGGTAAAATGAATTTTAACGAAATTGTTTCCACTTTGTCATCCGGAAAACCAGGGGTGAAATGTCCTCATTCGTTCTCCTTTCTCGTGTTAGCTTTTCTTCCTCGTTCTCTGTTTTAAGTAAGGCGTTGCCTGCTTCTGTTTGATAGTGTCCTTTAAAGGGCTAGTGGGATGGAGGGAAAAAAACTGCTAACCCAGCGTTTCCGAATAGACCACTAACTACAACCAAAATGAATATATGTACATACCAAGAAGGATCATCAGGGTTAACACCACCACCACCTACCGCTTGCATACCCCATCGCATCCACAACCATACACGAGTGTGTTGTGCACCGCCGTGTTCGCTTTGAATGCTGGTTGTTAATTCTAATTACTCGAACGAAGAACAACACGCGTTTGTCTATAAACGTACTCGTGTTTGTATCCTGGCCAACATTATTCAAAACGTTTTCATCCCCCCATGCATATGGAACAGTCCGAGAGCGATTCGGTCGGTGGGTTGGTCCCCGGTATGGTTTTGAAATCAAAAACTAAATGTCGCGAATAAATTAAAATTAATTGAAACTAAACAGTTGCTGTTGAGTTTATGACGGATTTTATCCGTTTGCCTGGCAACCGGGCACGCGAAGTCAACAACAACAAGGACTTGTGGATTGTTTATTGTGTATTGTTCTGCGTTCCTCTGCTGCAATTGTGGGTCAAGCTAGTTAGGGAAAAGCCGAAACAAAAGAGAAATTATGAAGACTTACTGATTTATGTTTAAGCGAATATAGTAACACAAGTGCTTGGGTATCGCGAGCGGCCATTGTATTCGTTCTGCGAAAGGCATTTCCGGCGCTGAGTGGGAGCGTATTTCATTTCCTTCTTCTTGGCGGGGGAAAAAATGAGGAAAAATCCAACAGAACGAGGAGAATTTCATGATTTATTTCGTTTTGATGAGGAATGGACTTGGGAGGGTTTTTAAGGAAATGACAGGATATTAAAATGTATGGTTGGGGATGCATGGCTTATTGGGCTTGGGAAGTGCAAGGTGTTGCAATTCGTTTGTCAGGCTTTTAGGAGAGAATAATGGAACAAGGAATAACGCCTGAGGTGATAAATTAAAGAGAATTAAGTATGGGATATGAGGTGTTAACGCCCTTGGGAGACCAGAAAAATGAACTATTTTTGTTTATTCGAGATTTTTTAGGTCGAATGGACGGAACCGTAACGAAAAAGTTGTCCATTTTTACTTTTTGGTTAAACTAGAAGCGCTTGCTCTCACGAACTCACGACCATCTCCCGTCCGTGATTGCAGCCTATACAAGTAAGCATTCCATTCCTCTCCATGGAGGTGCCTGCGATGGTCATCAAACCGGGTGATGGCTTGAAACTGAGTGCGTTTCAGGTGGGATACTTAATTGACAATGTCTTCAACGCTATTTTGCGTTTTTATTTTCGTTTGCATTGGATCTTATGGGAGCTTGAGGGAGGCATGATCGACAAAGGTCCTAGCTGTCTGTTGCGACTGCGACGTCCAATTATGATGATCTTATTCGATTCCGTTGATTTCGCGAAATCTACATCTTTACCTTGGCTGCAATAAGGTAATGATACGAGCCAGTGTTGGCTCCTAGGAGGAAGGTCAAGGATGCTGGAGGAGTGCCTGGTGTCGACCGTAATGTGATCAATTTGGTTGGTTATCACTTTATCTTGAGACCACCGTGTCATTTAAGAATCGCGTGCGGGCCACATAATCCACTTGACTAAATCTGTTTTCTGACATGGTTTGTGTAGGCTATGCTTTTTTGTGGTTTCTTTAAACATTTCCCATTATTCAGCCTCCTGTATTAAAACTTCAACGCTTGGGCATTGAGCGTGCGTCCTACCCAGGAGGTCTTCGACGTCGTCTTTATCTTCTGTGGGGGCATGAACGCATATTAAACTTATGTTTCCCAGAACAACTTAGGTGTGGGTTGTTATGGAGCCTGTCGGGTATCAAAGACTTTCTGCTATGGCTACCATGAATCAAAAAAATCGCAACCCAAGCAAACGTTTTGTTCCTTTTTACCCGGTCCGTCCCTTGGCACTCTTTAGAGTGAGGTAATTTGTACTTTATATCGTTTACGAGGATCGTCAGCATTCAATCTGTTCATATCCGTTCACTCGAAGCGTCGCCGCCGCCCTGGGCCTAACTTGTGAATCCTGCAAAGTGGGAACGGAGCCTTAAAGGCAGCTCGGACTCCCACCTTCCCTTCTTTAATGCTAACAATAACATTACAAATAGGTCTCCCTGATCTATAGTCGAGGTGACTCTTAGGAACCACCGCGTGGAAGTAAGAGCAAGAGTTGATAAGTCGAGGTTAAGATGTCGTTAGGCGCATAACATCTTTGTGTTGTACACTCAAAATTTTCTTTTTATGATCTGTCAATGTCAAAACGTCAGACAGGCTTACATTTTTAACATAGTGAAGCTCACCATTGATAATTATGAAAAGTTAGTACCGAATTCTAAGTCGGAGGTCGCAACTTTAAGAGCGCGCACTCCGCTTTTCAGCCGCTCTAATTGTTCCACCAGCATGCACGAAATCTCGGCAATATGTTTCCTATTGAACATTCCTGTGCCAGTGAGAGTGCTTCAATTTATAATAAGCCAAACAGCCTATTCAACGCCGTTCACTGGATTGGGGAGATTTTGGAGGTCTAGGATCATCTATGCTCTATTGATCATATTGATCATAAATTCGCGGATTGCGCTCGACAAAAGTTTGAAAAAAAAAAACTGAATTTTATCATATTGAACGATAAAGCTCGTTTAATGTCTTGGTCAATAAGTAATATGTGCGTTACTGGACAGCAACGGCGGTGTGATTGGACCATTCGTCCGTTATAGTGTCATTTTTGGCCAAAATTTAATGGACTTGACATCAGTGCTATGTATGCATGTGGTTCCAGCAAGAAGGTGCCGCATGTCACACAGAAGTTTGGTAATCTGTAATCTCATGTCATTTGACGTTGATTTATGTCAACAATGTTAGATGTATTCAGGAACAATATCGTGAAATTTCCGGCGACATGTGTGGAAGAGTCCTGGAAAATTGAGCCAAACCAATCGATCATGGCGGTCGTCTAAACTGATCAATAAAGTTCACTATCGTGCCGTGTTGGAAGATTATTTTTGTCCAGAATTGGACGAATATGGCATCAGTGATACGCGGCTCCAACGTTCTACAATTGATCTTTTGAATCGGAATGGAGAATTGGTAATCTCGAAAGTAGACCGCTCGAATGACCTTCTCGCTTATGCTATTTCTTTCTTCTTTGTGTGGGAAACAAAATCGAACCCAGAAATTATAACATTCCGGCAGACATGAGTATAAAAGCGATCGAAAATTGGCTCCAAAGAATCGATCGCTGCAAACACGTCGTAGTGGTCACATGAACTACACAGAATTTCATACTCAAATGTAACACATTTCAGTCAGAACTGTTATGTTCTTACTGAAAAACCCTGTATATTCCTGCTGGGCTACCAATTGGTATTTCAATATCTTCAGGGATTTATCGAATTTTAAATTGACGATTTTGTATAATGGGGCATATTTCTATACCCGCCGGGGGGAACATTTCGTACGTTCGCATTTCTATACCCGTCGGGGGGAATAAATGACGTCATTGAAATTAACTTCCTAATCGACGTGAATCGTTCACGTTCGGTAATGTAAATTGGGATTCCAGTAGTCGTTCGAATCGAATTTAACTGTCATATTCTGTCCGCTGCTATTCAATCGCGCCAAATTTTTTTTCAAGCATGTAAGTAATATTTAAATGGATTGGTGGTTTTTTCAGGGATTCCATTTTTTTACAGGAAAAAAACAAGTAACCGGGAGCAGTTTTCGTGCTCAATTGTACTGTTTTCATGTACCTTGTGTACTAACAGGCGAATTGTTCCACATTAAGGAGTCATGTATACTTCCCGGGTAACGCGCATCTACAAAACGAATAGCTTGTCTATGGTCACAAATCTAAAAATCTAAATCTTTCGTAAATTGCCCCCCAAATCCACACAAACTCCAATAAAATTCCGGTAATTTAAAATTTAATACGAATTAAATGTCAAATAAGGAAAGGGAGTTCGAACGATTCGGGAACGATAAAGTAGTGCTCCCGGCGGATATAGAAATGGCAAGAGAGTGCGAAAGTGAATCGCATGTGTGGATCGAACGACTATAGAATTATGCCCCAATACCTTCGTTCGCTTTGTCTAAGCTGTCATCAGTTGTTGATATTTTGAGGCGTCTAGGGTGCTTGTCATATGTCATATACCCCAGTTTTACTCATACCAGACACATTAAAAGTAATATTTAACATTTCTACAATATAACTTTGCTGCCCTTTATTCAAATCTTGTAAAAAGAACGTATGCAACTTCAATTCTGCTTGATGCCAATTAACCAATAACATCTTTGACAGCGGACTAATAAAGTATTTTTTAAGCATATTTATCCACATAATGTAAATCGTGCGAATTGTACAACTAAAGAGTTGCTATGTAAAAAAAAATCCTGTTACTTTTTGAACACACCTTACACCTCTTTAGATATGAAGTTAACAAAATTGGCAGAAATGGAAAATTGTCGGTAAATCTTTATGTCCCTTACTTATGCAACTACCCTATTCGATTTTAGTTGAATCCAATTTGCACTGAAAGTCGATATTCCACGGCTCCCATTCGCCTTTACTCAATTGACCACGGTATCCTCCGTGCTATCCATATCCAATATAAATATCATTATTTTACATATTTAATTTAAACTTTTATTTTTTCGCTTATCTTACGTACATATACTTTTTCAATTTAAATCCTTACACTACGTGTTTTTTTTCGTTTCTTTTTTTCTTTTTTTATTTCCATTTGTTTGACTATCCTGAATCTTCCTGTGCACGCATGTGAATCCTTCCAAAATAAAAACAAACAATAAAACAATATCTATACAAACTCGTATACACAATTAATTCACCATGTACACAACCAAAATAAAAACAAAAAAAAAAATAAAAAAATCAGTTGGCCTCATAACAACTTATTGTCAATTTAAAGAGCCACCACTATTGGGACCAGGCGCTGGCTTTCCACCTTTTGGCCCACCGGAATTTCATCCCACCACTCCAGAGAATTGGAAGGGTGCACCAATACATCCGACTGGTCTAATGAAAGAACCACCAATTGCCGCCGGACGCAATGGACCAGTTAATTTCGCTGCAGCCGGACAACAACAGGTGAGTTTTGTTTTAAATTTTTTGTTTCAACAAATTGCTTTTGTGTTTTCCCTTTATCCACACTCTACTTCAAAGTGGAAAAGGCTATAAGGACTTTGAGAACGAGTAGGATATATACTGTGGGTGGTGAGGAGTTAACAGATAAGCGGATTAGTGAAATGCGCTTTGAACGTTTGCATTTAATTTGCCGGAAGTACATTGATGTGTTTAAGGCTCAAAGGGCACTTAGGGCTAATATGGTTTTGGGTTCATATAAATTGGTTGGATGTACAAATGGCTTATTTGCCATTAGGTTGAAGCAGGTGTCCTTTCGGAATCAATAGGAATTCGAGTCTACATCGATTTACGTAATCCGGTAGACCTTGAAATCAGTACTTGAAGCAGTTTTCAGTTTTCTTCCTAAAATCATGTCAATTCCATTATCTAAGTCGTGCCCAACTCAATGGCTACTTTATTCTTTAGTACAAAAGGTCCCGATGGATTTAATAGAATCCACTTTAATTAATTGCAAGTCATCAGCATTAGCGGCCTTACCTTGGTTAGTTCCGCTTGGCTTAATATTTTCACGTCATTTCCTTTAAGTGAATCCCTTAAATGATGAATGCCAAACCAACCCAGCCCCCGCTAAAGCAATTATCTACTTAGGCTTTTTAAAATGATTTTGAAAAATTGGACACCTGAAGGCATTTATTATTGCGATTAAGCGGGTGCAGTCATGGCCTAATTTATATTTATTAACGTACCTTACGCGAAAATAGCATCAAATTTAAATGTAGATATGTTAACCACGTTAATGATCACTATTAACCCAACCATGACGTGGTATCAAGTGGGTGCCGTTAAAGCAGTGCTTGATACGAGGGTCGTTCAATAAGGGCTTCAGAAAAGATAGAAGGTATTGCAATAGTTCCGACTTTCGGAATTGAAAATTTCGACATGTTATACATATGTAAGATCCCTAGAACTCGAATCCAACGTTTCTGTGAAGAAAACTTTGTGTGTATGCGTGGGTGTGTATGTTAACTTTTCTTTCGTCTCGTATATCTCGAAAACAGTTAATGATATCGAATCGAAACCAATTTCCTTCGAGGCATTATTACATGATAAACGCTTGATAGTGATAGTATCCCATATTTCGAGAGAATGAAAATAGCGTAGCTGGTAGTTTGGTATTTACTCAGTGGGAGCCATGAGCCTAGTCCTTCGGTTAAAGTACGGTTGGAAGTAAATTCAGATTATTACTACCACGCGCAATAAATTTATCGTAAATTCTTCAACTCTTGCGTCTACACAAGACTATTATGTTAAGTGATATTTCAAGCGAAAGTGAGAGGGCGGGCATTGGAGTATGTGTTTAATGCTTGGTATCGAGGCTGTCCTGTATTCTACTGCATATGTAACCTTTCCAAAAAGCACGAGAATTTTATGGTGTTTTTGGGGTTGTTTTATATGCTGCTGGGTGAACGGCAGAGACAAGCGTCTTTCTAAGAATGAAAAATGACTTCAAGTTGAATTTTTCAAACATTATTTTTGAGGGCTGATAGGATTCGAAAGATTCGACTGATTTGGTCGCGTTATGCGAGTGTTATGCCTTCGTCATCATTTTTTTTTTTATCATCTCTGATTCACAACTGAGTTTTTCCGAATAGGATTTGTACTTGGCTATGGACAGACTTGAACTAAAGACCTTCCAATCCGGTGAAGATTGTTTCAGCGTCAAATTTGTGTGTGTCAGCGAAATTGGTTCCAAAAGAACTGTCGCATGAACTTCGTTCAGGAACAGTTAGGTGACATAAATGATGATTCAGATTTGCTAAAAACGGTCACTACTGGTGTCGAGGCCAAATCCCAATTATTCCAATGGAGTAGATTTTTTTTTTCAGTAGCCGGACTCTACACAATTGTAAAGGACATTGGTCCTACATTGTACGTATATCCTGACAAATTGTAAAAACTTCAACTAAATGTTAATTTAAGACAGGTGTTGAATAAATAAATAAAACAAAAAACAAACAAAAAAATTCCAATGGAAGCGACTTGAAGAGCCAAGACCGAAAAAAGCACGCCAAGCTCTCTCAAATGTGAAAGTTTGGACCAGTTCTTACCAGAAGGGTAAAAAATTTTACCTTGAAGTTATGCGCCGTTCACGTGAAGCGATATAAAGAAAACTTTTTCAATAGCACAGAAAATGCCACCAAATGAATAGAAGTTAAAATTTGGGAATTATGTCAGATCAGAGCGTTGTCAAGTTTGATATTGACAAACCACTAAGAAGCGCATATACATGCATATGTACCTTTTGGACATTATACTATCGATTTGGACCGACGCTATTAAACATTATTCCAAATTAGAGAGCGAGAGCTGGTGTTCAGAATAATGAATGACTTTGGTAGCATTTTCAATGGCCCACTTTTTTTTTTGTTTTTTGTTTTTTTAGAGGCTTCTACTATCTGTTAGAGCACAAATACTGGTCCATTGTACTACCAGACAGACAGACAGACCCCTAGACACCTTTCTTTATTGTATTTTCCCCGTTGACCGGAGAAAAGTGAGGAAGGGCTTCAGTGATGTAGAGCTAAGAGATTCGGCACACATCACGTCGGCCCTAAGGGTGCGCCTCCGTGCGCGAGTGAAGGCGGAACAGTCGCAGAGAAAGTGTTCTGCTGTGTCATCCTCCTCGCAAAATGCAGTACAGGTGGGCGTCTCACTGATGCCAAGCACGTAGAGATGCTTGGCAAAAATGTAATGGCCCGTAATGACGCCCCACAGCTTTCTGCAATAATTTCTTTTTAAGGATGAGAAGAATATTGCGGACTTCTTGCAGACATCAGGTCGTACGCGCTTAGTCATCCTGCATCCTGGATATTCCATCCATCTATGACTGTGTGCATTATAGACCCAGTCGATGATGTCAGATTTGACCGTGGAAGCAGGTAGACCTAAGGCGGGTTTAGATCCTGAGAAACTCTCCTCTGACCCTTCTAGCGAGTTCATCGGAGATCTCATTTCCTGGGATCCCAGAGTGACCTGGGACCCCTACAAGCCTAAGTGAATTTAGTCTTCCCACTTTGTTCAATAAGGTCTTGAATTCATGCACTAATTTGGAGTTGGATGGAAGGCTGGACACAGCTTTGAGTGCAGCTTGGCTGTCGCTGCAGACGCATATGCTTTCTCCCTTCCGCCTGTGCGGAACAACATAGTGCATGGCCATTGGGATTGAGTAAACCTCTAATTGAAAGGCAGACGCTTATTTTCCTAACGAGAAGTGCAGTCGAATGTTTTCGCGCTCAAAGAAAACTCCAGCGCCAGACCCCCGCCCAGTCCTGGACCCATCTCATCTGTGAAAATGCGAAGCCATTCTATTCCAGGTTCAGTGCCTGCCCAAAGCGAGTCCTGACGCCATGGAAATGTGACTGTGAAATTACAGCGCAGTAGAATGGCAGGTGTCATTGCGTCAGAAGGCATATCCATGAGACAGGGGTCGTACGACATTTCTCGCGCAAGTACACTGTCACTCCAATGCGTGTTGTACCCAAGACCATTTCTCTTGAAGCTTTCAGTGTGCACCCTCTGATACATATGTCAAGGGGTGGAAGATTCATCATAGTATCTAGAGCAGCTCCCGGTGCGCTGAGGAAAGCCCCCGTGCAGCTGAGACAGACGGCTCTTTCGAGTTTGTTGAAAGAGGCCACAACATGTTTGCGTGTTAGCTTGTTCGACCAAACAACCGATGCATATATATTCAGCTTCCTTGGATATCGGGTTGGGAATGCATTTTAGCACCAGCTGGTAATGCCAGTATTTTTCCTTCTTCTCGTGAAGAGAACGACGTCAGTTTTATTAACCGACAGCCGTGCACCAATCCTCGATCACATGAGCCGACAGAGAGAACGGCAACATCATCCGCATAAGCCTGGGCATAGATTCCAGAGATTGAGACCATCGACTGCCGTGCACCATAACAGTGGAGACAAGACGCCACCTTGCGGGCAGCCCCTGTTTACTCCAGACTTGACACATTGTTCGAGGTCTGCATCAGCGATCAATGTCCTGTGCACAAGCATTGCTTTGATCCACAAAACCAGTGCTTTATCTACGCCATGCCGTCTAGTAGCGCTACACATGCCGTCGAAAGTGGCGTTATCAAAAACTCCCTCAATGTCGACGGAAATGCCTAGTGCGTACTATTTCCTTTCGAGAGCCCATTCAATTCTCCCAACTAGGTTTTGAAGCAGGATTTTCCGCGCTGATAAGGATGTTGCATGTCCGAGAGTGGATGCATTCGAAGGGCAACTTTGCGTACATACGTCCAACTATACTAGTCTCTCCATGCTTTTCAGCAAGAAGGATGTTAGACTGATTGGTCTAAAACTCTTGGCGAGTGAGTTATCTTCTTTCACCGCACGCCAAGGAATAGGTATATAGGCAAGTGCCAGGCTAGCAGTGAAAATTCTTTTCAGAGTAGGAAGCAGCTGTCTTATACCTTTTTTTGCAGCATAACAGAGTATATCCCATCAGTGCCCAGCGACTTGAGATCATTTATGAACATTGAAAATAATAATGGACCAGTAATAGAACCCTGGGTTGCACCATTGTGAATATCACAAAAGGAAGGAAGTTTTCTGTAGTAGAAATTGGAAGCGGTTATTAAAAAGCGAAAAGATTAACTTAGTAGTGTGACTACAAAAGTTGAATTATGAGGACAGTTAGTGGCAAAGAATTGATGTCAGTATAATGCTTTCGAGAAGAAAAGTAAGACTAGCAAAATCATTTCGACTAACGACAGATTCAAATACTTTGAATGGGCCGATACACGGGTGGATTGATTGTCTTTGTGAGGAAGTATGATTGGAATCAACTCTTTAACAAGACTAGGATGCATATTATCAAGATCAACAGGCCTGGACATAATAGGGAACGTACACTACTGAGTGAATAAGTATCAACCCTACCTTATTCGAGCGCGTCCGTTCGAATATTATTTATTTCTGATGTGGGTGGCAGAAGAGGCGAAGAGAATTTTTCATCAAGGTTGGTGTCATCTTCAAGTTTATTTGGTTTAGACAAATCCAGCGTAGTTGAACTGCTATTGGTTAAAATTGAGCTTAGCCGACTTTACCTTTCTGCTTTGAGTGCCGCCAAAAATTTAAATTTTGGATGATCTTCAAAATAGGCATCTGTTAAGACGGGGACCTCCTCATTCGATTTGAACTGTTTTCTTGAGTCGTTATTTAAAATTTGAAAATAAAACAATTGCTGTGAATAGGGTAGATTTTATTTTTAACTCTATAAATTTAACCATTGAAATTGGTCAAATGGGGACATTTTCCCATGGAACGAAACAAAATATAATATTCTCCAGTTGTAGTTCGTCCTCTTTTCTATGTAATTTATTTCTGGATTGTAGAAATGTAACCAAGATTGATCCACGCTCAAAACTCTTTAGGTTGAGTGACGGAGAGCACGAAATTATACTTAAGGTCCACTACGTTTATTCGCAGTAGACATTTCCACTTAGTATCCCGAGCGATGTCTGGAGAAAACCGCAGGTGGGGCAAATGGTACCCGTGGTAGATTTAAACGACGGTATGCATACGATTATGTGCTGCAAAATCTCGGTGTCGTGTCTTTGCTGGTAGTGTTGCCACGTGTCTTCAATGCTCAACTCAAATGGATTACTTGTGTTCGATAGCGAGCTGCCGTTGCAATAATTCCATAATATACTGCTATGCATAGCATGAGCTCCGATCCATTTGGCTCTCCCGTTGATGGTTGTGCATGACCGTGACGCCCCATCAATTTCTTTTGCTTTGTGTTACCTTAATGGATCCACCTTTCATAATCTGTCATATAACGATGCAGAAAACCCTTCCTTTCTTGTTTCTGGAGCAGCAACTTACACATGCAGAAACGACATTCGAAGTTCCCCGACTTTATTTCGTATATCGCCTATTATCCTTGTTTTTGGACTACTTCCACAAGGCTTTTTAAGGATGGGAAACTGCTTTTTGTCTAATGGTTAATGAATCTGCGAGTTCTTGTTGCAACGCCGACAATTATTTGTGTTCCAGGACGATTCTCGTCTCCCACGTTGAATTCGTTTTCAAATCATTCAAGATTCGATCACTCACGCAAATGGGGCTTCTTTGGCAAGAAGGTCGACTTTGGCCCCGATGAAAATTCACAAATTTAATGATGGTCTCCCCACTTGCACATTACACTCAATATACACTGATGATGAGTGCAGAAGCAGGAGACATATAAAGCCTCGTTGCATAAAAGAACAGGAGCGGCTCGTGAGCTCTACAAGTTAAAAAGAAAAAAAAAAGCTTTAAAGACAGCTTTTCAAGGGCAAGAAGAAAGAGCAAGAGAAGGGATGCTATTACAGGCATGATGTTCGAAGGTATTATCAGCAGATAAAACGAACATTCCAAATTTAAAAGTTAAAATGGAAGCCGGATCCCAGTAGATGTTGAGAATATGAAAAAAAACACTTCTATATAACGGCGATGTTAGTCATTATACAGTTATACGGCAGAATGATCTATTCCTTTAACGATCGACAAAGATTGCAGAGATCTGTCTGACTTCAACAAGGTTGAGATTGCCATATCAAAACTCAAATCACCAGCTCATGTGTAAGAAATGGTCAGAGGAAAGCATGCCCGAGGAGTAGAGTCTCAGCATGGTTTGCCCGATCCAAAAGAAAGGAGACCCTTTGACTGCGCCAATTACAGAGGAATTAGTCTCCTTAACATCGCCTACAAAATCTTCTCTACCGTTTTGTGTGAACGTATGAAGCCATTTGTAAATAAGCTGATCAGTGTGGCTTCAGGCCAGGGAAGTCTACCATCGATCAAATCTTTACAATACGACAGATTGAGAAAAAACCAATGAATTACAGGTCGACACCCACCACCTGTTTGTCGATTTCATAGCCCCATACGGTTAAGTAATGAGAGACGAGCTATACAACGCCATGTCTATTTTTGACATCCCTGCTCAGCTCGTCAGACTATGCATGATGACTTTGGTCTATTCGAGTCGATGCAGATCTAACCGATAGCTTTGATGTGACAATTGAAGGGGAGGCGGCGGAAATTTTTTTGGCAGTAAATGAGCTAAATATATGCTGTCATTAAAAAAGGTTTCGTGCCGGAGATGTTCGTTCACTACTCTCTCTCCGGGGTCGTGGGGGTGGTTGTACTAGATAGGATTCGAAAAATTCCACGGAATTTGCTGCGTTGGCTGTAGTTCACAGTAATTTTTTTTTTTCATATCATTACATGTGATATTGGAAATGCATACACAGAATATGAAACCGTTTACATTCGCTCCGCAGTGACCTGGAACAACGACATCAGTTCCGAAATCAAACGCAGAATCACTCTTGCCAATCACTGTTTCTATGGGCTCAGCAGGCAATTGAGTCTCGATGTACGGCACAGAACCATGGATCACGAACTTTACGGGTTGTATGACAACATGAGTCTACGAATTGAACGCCTATGATTGCTAGGCCATGTAGAACCTTTGAATCCGATCTCGACGGACGGATAACAGAGGACGGCCGTCCTTAATGTGAAACACACAGGTGGAAGGAGACGTCAGTCAACTGGGTGTGCGGCACTAAAAAGGCTAGCGAAAGATCATGCTAGCTGGAGGGGCATGCTGATTGAGGCCCAGGTTCACCCTGAACTTTAGCGCCCGAGAAGAAGAGAAGAATCATCACTGGAGACTGACTTTTTCGCGAGGTTCTAAATACGCAGCGAAGTTTTTTTTTTATACTTCAAGGAGAGAATAGTAGCCCAGAACTTTGTGTATCTGTTTTTGACCCTGACGTCATGGGGCTGGAATCTGGCAATTAGTCGTGGATACTGACTAAATCCATTATAGTATGTGTTTGGAAAAGTTTATCCCGATTCCCCGTTCGAAATCGGCATAAACAGTAGGACCTTTTCACAAAACAAGGAATGCGTGGTGGAAAAAATGAAGCTTCTGCTGCGAGTTCACTTTTTTCGTTCCTCTCAACATGAGGGACCGGAACATGAACATCGTATTTTCAGAATGGGGTTGCCGTTAAGCTAGTAAGCAATTCGATTAGACGAAAATGTTTAATTGCGAAGGATGGTACCAGAAGTCTTGAAGGAACTTTTCTTTTTTATTTCCCTTCCATTTCCTTTGTAATCAACAAAAGCTCTTGTCTTCATTAACCGGATAAAGTTGGTTTTATAGGTGTTAAATGATGTACGTCCCTTTGCAGCATGGAGAATCAGAAAAGTAAAGTTAAACTTGGTAATGTGCTTTGTTCTTAAGAGGGTAAATATTAAGTGCAAATTTTTTGTCCAGCTGATTTTCGTTAATGTTCAACAAAAGTCCTGAATTATTTTGGAACAAAATACTATCCAGAAGTACCAGAAGTCCTTGAAGACCAAAACACTGCATATAACCCACAGCCATCTATTGCTTTTAAGCGGGTACGCTGTCGCATGTCTAATTACAACAAACAAAAACTCAAATTCTATAATACCAACATTTTTTTTTTTATCCTCTTAAAAGACATTTCCCTTCTAATCAATGTTTATTTAATTACAGGGCGCCGTCATGATGGTCTATGGCCTCGATCAGGAAACATCGAATACAGACAAATTATTCAACTTAGTCTGCCTGTACGGGAACGTTGCCAGGGTGAGTACAACGACACTATCTAACCCATTCAGCTTGTTAACTGATTTAAGATTGAAATCGAAACAAAAACCAAAAACTGTTGCTTCAGTATAACAATGCCGTGGGATTTTTTTTTCTTTCTCATCCTTTGTCTGACTTGTTGGTCCTTGAGCTAAAAAGAAAAAAAAAAAGTAACACAAGAGCACTACCCGACCAGCAGTGGTGCTACACAGTAGGACAATGCCTGCGGGTTGTGTTCTTTGCTCAATTCCAGCCTCGTTTCCGCTTTGAGACTTCCGGTTAGCTCGGTTTTTCCTATTCTATTTTTGTATGTGTGTTGGTGTTCCTCTTGTTTAGCCTTGCTCTCGAAAATGAAATTAGCTGAAAATATAATTGTGTCACCTGAAGGCGTTTTACCCTTAAGCATCTTTGCTTTGTCCTTGAGCGCTACTTGTTTTCCTCTACACCTCTTTGGCGATAAAATAGCAAATCAAGGACATGTAGCGACTTACTGTGTGTGTGGATGGTAGCGCGGAGCAAGAACAAAAAATAAGAAATATGATACAAGAGGATACTTGGGCTTCCTTGGGTCTTGTTTTCGTCTTGCGGTTTATGTACGGTGTGACAGATTCTGTTTTATCATGTACTTTACACTCTTTAGGAACGGCTCTCATGTCGTATGTCTGTTTTTTTTTCCTTTCCTTCGTATATTTGTTCTTTCTCATCCTGTCTGCTTCTGCTACGGCTGCTTCTTGCCAAGCACTTGATAAGATAATGGAAAATGTTGCAAGGCGTTGTGCGGTTAATGTGGAAGGATTAAATTTACATTTAGTTGAATTTGTTCTCCATTTCCATTCATGGGTGAAAAGATGTAACAATGGAATTTTTGAAGGATACGATGTGACGGTATGCCTTTGTGTATCGGGTGGGTATTTAACGGAGCAAGAGAACGAGTTACATCAAGGTGTGATTTGGATCTTATGTCGGCTTGAAGGATTTTCGAGAGTCGCTTGAGAAGGCTGCTTAATGGATGGATCTCTATCGGGGAAGTGTGAGCATTCGAAATGCTTTTGAAAACCTTATGCAGATGGTAGGGTAAATGGATCTGAATGACTTCCGACGCCCACATATCCGAATAGGAAATTGCTTCTATCGCGGCCAGTAAATTGATTGATAATGATGATGAATGTGGTATCGATTACCGTGATGGGAAGGTTATTTTATTGATTAGGGTTAATCAGCATGGATATTGCAATTACTTTCCATGCAATGACATACTACTCATGAGTGTCAATCAAATCGACCCTGATGGACGGTTTTTAAAGCCAAAAAAAAAAAAAAAAACATTTTGCTCATAGAACACACCGTAATCAGGAAAGTATCCTTGATACACAGGGTACTTCAAAGGCTTCTTCCAAAAGGTAATGGCTTAAAACATGACCAAAAATCTCATCTACTTAAGACAAAGCTTAATATTGCCTGAAACTTACTGACCCGTGCACTTGCAACCTGACTCCCAGTTAGAGCATTTGCGTCCTAACATCCTCTTGCTCAGATCTTAACCTAAATATCAATTCATCAAGTCTCGCTTGTACTACCAACAGCTCGCCCACTATCTGTCATCCCCATTATTTAACTTTTTGTAGTCCTTCCAATAACCTTTTTTTCCTCCTTCGTTTGTTTCCCTTTTCATCATTACTCTAATCATTATCATTGCCCATCCATTCATTGCATACGTATAGACTAGACTATACTTATCAGCTGCACTATCATCGTCAACATTGTTTGACAGGTGCAGTGATGCGCGGAGGCGAGGATCATTTTGTCATGACGAACATAGAGTGGGCTACGGGTAAATGGATAGTCGGATTGATGGCTATTCAATCAACATCTCCTTGAAGCGTGCTGGGAGTCGTTGTTATGCCAGTGAAAACGAGGGAGTGAATAGCATCATTTCGCTACTGTTTGGTCAAATTATTTTCAATCAATCGTCAAGATACTTTTCTCGACTTGTTCCTCCGTCTTTCTTCATTTTTCAGACAGATAGAATCCAATTGATGTGCAAGTCGGAAAACTCTTCTTTTATTAACGACTGGTAATCCATTGTTAGGTATTAGTTCAGTTTGAATAGATTTAGGGGCAGGGAGGAAACGTTTCAACCCTATCGAGTGGACTTGAAGCGAGTCGCAGTGATTGGAAATGCAATTGCGAGATGAAGGAGTCTGCTTTGCAGGATAATTAATGTAGTTTGTTTGAAGAGGAAAAAAATCGAGAATTCGTTAGAGCAAGTCATCGATAGCATGGAACGAAAGGGATTAAGAAGAAAGGTGAAGCTGGCGATAAATTTTGTGTCAGAATCTGTAACCCGAAGCTTCATGAATGGGGATGAAGAAACTTTCGGGCTTAAGCTGTGAGATGATTGATTGTGTGATTAGGAGCGAAATGGATTTTGGAAACAAATTACTTTGAAGGTCGGAGAAAGTTTATAACTGACCCTAATTGCTGTGAAGATTGACGGTAATTTTTTTTTAATTAAAATCAACTGCAGCAACATCCTGCCTTCCACGATTGACAAAATTGTTTCTTAATTTTAATCTATCAATGCAAGGCGAATGTCAGCTTAAGTCACATCGATACCTGACGAGTTGAACAAAATTCAGAGGCTCTACTGGTATTTGGGATATACCTCAATATTTCCGATTTTCCACATTAAACATTTTAGCATACTTCCAACGGAATCCATTAATTCTAGAGAGATGTTTTTCGTCTCGCATATCTCGAAAACAGATTATGATGTCGACTCCAGGCTGATTTCATTTGAAGCTTCATTGAAACTTACTTGGATTTGTTGGTTTACAGAAAGCTTTATTGGGCGATTATCTTTTTGTAGCTAAAAGACCATAAAGTGCCATAAAAGGTTCGCCGTCTCGCATGTTTCGAGAACAAAAATAGCGTACCTGGTAGTTTGGGTAAATTAGTCTATGGTTTCGGTTTGAATTAAGACTTGGTCTACCTACGAGGGTGGTCCGATAAGTTCTTGCCTACAAAAGAAAAACAAAAATTTTGGAGAAATGGCGATTTATTTGTCAATATAGTCTCGTTTTAGCTCGATACACTTGACCCAGCGATGCTTAAACTTCTTTAACACGTCTGAAAAATACGTTTTCTCGAGGTCTGCAAAGTAGGCCTCTGCGGCGATGACCTCCCAATACGATTGAAATTTCTGCCCGGCGAGTGACTTTTTCAAGTTTGGAAACAAAAAGAAATCGCACGGGGCCAAATCTGGAGAATACGGTGGATGGGGCAGCAGTTCGTAGCCCAATTCGACCAATTTGGCTGTGGCGGAGGTGTGAGCCGGTGCGTTATCATGGTGGAAGAGCATTTTTTTCTTCGCCAAGTGGGGATGTTTTATCTTCAATTCGGCGTCGACTCGACCCAATAATTTGGCATAGTACAGCCCTGTGACCGTTTTGCCCTTCTCCAGGTAGTCGATGTGGATCACACCTTTTGAATCCCAGAAAACGGTAGCCATCACCTTTCCGGCCGATGGGACAGTCTTCGCCTTCTTCGGAGCACGTTCGCCGGGTGAAGTCTACTGTTTCGACTGTTTCTTGGTCTCTGGCGTGTACCAGTGGATCCATGTTTCGTCGACTGTCACGAAACGACGCAGAAACTTCTTCGGATTGCGCTTAAACAGCGTCAAACATTGCTCCGAAGTGGTCTCACGGTTGCGCTTGTTGTCCGGAGTGAGCAAACGCGGCACCCATCGCGCCGACAGCTTTCTCATGCCCAAAATTTCATGCAGGATATGACCCACGCGATCTTTTGAAATGCCTACTGTCTCAGCTATCTCGCGTACCTTTTACCGGCGGTCTCCCAATACTCCGTGGTAGCCGTTTTCGGGGCACCTGGACGTGGCTCATCAAAAACCGACGTGCGACCACGTTGAAACTCGTTAAACCAATTTTTGATGGTCGCCATGGAAGGAGAAGAGTCACCGTACACAGCATCCAAACGCTCTTTGATTTCGCTGCGCGATTTCCCTTCCAAAAACAAGAATCAAATCATCGACCGATATTGCTCTTTTTCCATTTTTCTAAAACCTGCGGACTTTCCCGCTTCCACACCCGGTAAAACAAAACTACGAGTCCGATCCGGCTGAAGCAGTAGCCGTCTACTAGAATGTACTACACGATAGTAAGTTGCTCTTCCGATACTGGCGCCATCTGGCGGTGAGGCTAAGTACTTATCGGTTTGTTGCCACCGATCGAACAATTCATAATATATTTTTAAACTCTGGCAGGTACACAGCTTAAAGTGAAGGTGGTAGGGCATGCATTAGAGTGTGTCTAACGCTGGGGTTATCAAGGTTATCCATGTTATTGAGTAATAAAGGTTGACATGCTGAGCAGCAGAGATAAGTCCCACTTTATAAGAATAAAAAAAGTTATTTGCATTATATTTTTCATTTCTGCCAGGCAAATCGGTTGTTGTCAGCTGTCAAACACGTGGCTCGATGCGATTACCAATTTTGGAATTAGCAGTGCTTACAGGGCGTTCCATTTTGTGGTCTCTAGACATCGAATCTGTGTTTACCTTCGCAGGCGCTTGAGCCTTTTGCGATGCTGGTGAACACATTTAGAAATCAATTCGAAGGCGTTTTATTCGATGCGTAATTTTCATCAATTTTATGATGATAAACTACAAACTGGAGATATTGTACATCCTAAGTACACTGGCCCCAATGGGGAAATCGGTAGTTCTGGTAGACTAGCACCCAAAAAACCATTTCAGTTTCAAAACTTAAAACGTCAAGTTGAAAGAAGATAGGCGGTTATCATTGTAACTCATATCCGAGCTTTCGTCGTTTACGGATGAGTTACTTCGCACATTATGTCGTTTCACATCGAAGATTTTTCTCCGGCCAATATCGATTATTGGAATGTCTAAACCTATATCCGTTAGCAGTTGATTAAGGAAAATCATTCGTGCTTCAATGATCACCGCTTTTTTCTGCTGGTTGTCTCATTTTGATTCGTTTTATTTTTATTTTTTATCATTAAATTTCCAAGTATCAAGCACGGGAAAATATTTTATGCCTGGCTAAGCCGTATTTCGCTTGCACAGAAATACAATCAACATCACCTTACAGCTTATATGTCGGGGTTGCCCTTGTTTTTTCCATCAATTACAACCCAGATATTTCCGGTATATACCCTATGCAATCAACGGAGTTAATGAGATTTTGGGACTTTCGCTTTATACAGTTCTGTCAAAGAAAGTGTCGTCCTTTCATCAAGCTGCTGTCCATCATACATGACATATCCAGCGAACAGTCATCCTCGCCGTATATTTCTCTCAAGTACCCCACTTGTCTCCACACCAGATCCAATTCCATTAACAGAATTAAAAACTTTAAATCAACATTCAAAATTACAGTCACCCTGTCACGGGGTGACGATCAACTGCTACCATCAACAGTCAACTGTCAAAAGCGATCATTTTAATTGAAACCGGTCGCACGCTGCTGACTACAATAGTTCCAAACGACTGTAAAGAGGCGAACAATCAAAGGGCATAAATTAATAATTAAACACAATGCCAAATTGAATGAATGAAAAACATACAAAAAACAGAAAAATTCACTATCAGCAAGTAAAACGTAATTAAGAGTCTTAAATGTTCATGTACTATTCGCGGCTACTGTTGACAGGTAATTACGGTGAATTTACTTAAAAACTTAAAAACCGGCCCAAGTCCGTTGATGATTTTGTGCTGTTTACCATCAGTATCTGTTAGATGAGTCGAGAATGCGAATTATAAGTGGATAAAGTCGGGGGATGGAAGACCAGTAGGTGGACGGATGGACGGAGGATTAACGAATGGGCGGTTGGTTTTCATTAAGGGCAGCATGTGACGAATATGACTGTCGTTTGTTGTCTTACTTCGTCTGCATGCCTGCGGCTTGTACGGGTTGTTAACTGTTCAAAGATAATTGGCTTGAGTTCGATTTTAATGAGTAAAGCAACATGCGGGTCAGTTGATTTAAGAGTTGCATGCGTCACCAGACTATCCCCCATTGCCAGATATGGCATACAAATTACAGTAAGTTTAGAGAATATTTGAATATTGGTTAATGATGTTCACAGATGGTTTGATGCAAATAGTATCATAGATACGTGTAATGCTGATTTAATTAGTTGCAATACAAGCCTATTTCCAGGCGGCAGATGGTGTCTGTGGCGCGATTGGTCTTGTAGGAGGCATCGTTAAATCGAATTTATTTAATCGTCCTCAACATTCGCATATTGACATGTGCATATGTATATTTATTGGGGAATATTTGCAATCAGTAATTAATCCTCTTTCCTAATTGAAAGCCTACCAAAGAGTAGCGGTAGCAATTACAACTCTGAATGTCGATATTTATGAAGCAGAATTAATTACTAACCGGAAAAAACAGCTCTTCTTCTTCTTCTTAGATGGCGTTACAGCTCATGAAGAGCCAGAGCGTAGCTTCTCTCATTCACTTATGTTGTGTGCGATTTGTTTTTTTTTTTTCACACAAGTGAACGGGACCTACAGTTTAATGCCGATTCCGAACGGCGACAGTCGAGAAGCTTTTTCAAGTCAGGTGTACTACGGGGGATTTTGCCAGTTCCCCGCCGAGGAGAGAAGCCGCGAAATAATCATTCGATGGCATTGGTATTATCGGGATCCGAACTTGCTCATCATGCGTCATAGGCCGACCCACTGCGCCACGGCTCTCTCATATAACAGCTCTAAATAACAAATTTTTTAAGTTCGAAAAAACAATCCGTACAGTATCTCAATCAATGTACCGTCTTTGGATCTTACTCCTTAAATAATATTTGACATATGCAATAGTCAAATCGCATGATCTTGGTGGCCAAATCACGTCACCTCTGCGGTATTTCAAATCATTCATGCAGAATGTCAATAGTGGGGTCCGCTGCTGAAACCATATGTCGTCTAGGTCCATATGGTTCAATTTGGGCTATAAGAAATTGTTTATCATCGTTCTGTAGCGCTCGACAGCGACCGTCTCACCAAAGCCGTTTTCGAAAAAGTACGGACCAATGTCGCCTCAAGATCCCAAAATCCACACCAAACGCTAACTTTTTAAGGATGCATTGCCACCTGGTGAATCTCATATGGGTTGGTGTCTTCCCATTTACGGAAGTTTTACATGTTAACATCCTAAAATGCGCCTCGTCGTTAAAGATGATTTTTCGGCCAAAATTGAGGTCCTCTTCCAAACGCTCTGAGGTTCAGTCAGCGGACAAACGGCGTTATCTATGGTCATGAATTTTGAATTCCTACACCCGTAATGGTGATTTGACACCATTTACTGAATTGTAAGATTTGACAAATGTTACCGAAACAACATGACCGCCACAGGCCGCCAAAATCTACCCGCGCCAATTTAAAAAAGCCTATACATTTAAGTTCTAACTCAAAAAATCTCAAACACCTTAAACAACTTGGCAGTACGCATTAGTTAAGGGCCAGGTCTACCCAAGGTTATAAGGCCACTTACGAAAGTAAGTAAGGAAATTGGAGAATATGTTTTATAATCGATACTCAGAAGGCCTTTAAGTAATTGAATAGTATCCATGTGGAAAAACATTGATTTCAACCAGAGCGCGTCACAGGCCTCATGCCTCGCAATCAAATCTCCTCTTCCTCATCTTGGCACCCACTTCAATAGTCATTATATGGCAGTCCTAAACATGTGGCATGTTAGGACGTCGATTAGGCTGCTTACAGTCTGCCTGCGTATTTTAAGCGTCTCTATTGTTCATCAATATTGCCAACATCGGAGGCCTCACGATTGCCGTTAGTTCATCTTGGAATATGCTACAGTGGCTAGTGGTAGTCTAAAGGATTGGCTAATATTTAGGGTCGGTGCATAGACACCGGAAGTCACACCATTGCCTGTCTGTGTATGTATATTTCCAGTGGAGTGCCGTTTCTTGGAAATTCATTACCCTTCCATTGTCGTCGGTTGGGAATTGTTGTCTTGAAGTCTAGGGTCTAGGGAACGCTTTAACTGCTTTCGAATTTCACGCGTAGATTTTTCATCTTTCAATCATTTGATCTTTTTCGAATTCCTTCAACCACTTCCCCTTCCGAGAGCAAATCATCACTATTCATAAGCCACGGAGTACACGTTGTAAAAGAGAAAGGAAAGGCTGCAGTCGGAGTTTGGCTCTATCTTTATAGGACACTAAATTTGTGTGTGAACAGACAAGTGACCAAACTGATAGATATAGAACACCAGCAATCGACGCGCTCCACAGGGAAAAAAGTAGAGTTCTCTCTAGGCTTAAACGGCTATACAGACAATTTACAGACCCACACGACCCGGAGATAAGGATGCTAAAATCGGTGATCAAAAATATCCAACAGTTACTAAAAGAAAATTACAGAATAGCTGTAAGTTTGCACTGGGGCAATAAGATTCGTTCTATAAAATCCAATAGTCCGAATATGTTCCCGCAAATAAATAAAATATTCAGGAGAAAAGATCATAACGATATTCCTTATGTCCGAATCCCCCAGACGACAGACAATACAACGATGCTACGGAATGTGGGCATAAATCCAGAAAGTGTCGAGACAGGAGACGGTTTTTTTGTGATCGAGGATCCACAGGAGAAAGTTAATTCGATCGGCGCTTGCTTCGAGTCTGTGTACATGGTGAACAACTCTGTTCATCGAAATCACGAACTTGAGAATGCGGCCTTTTTGAACCACTCACATCTTCGTGCAGAAATAGAGAATTGGCGATCTGAGAATAACAGCTTCACAGTATTCAATGATGAAAACCATGCAAACGGCATTGTCGCCAATGAACGAACTTCTCAATCTTTGTTTGTGCAAAAGGATGAACTCCTGTGCATCCTGGATTCACTAAAAAATAAGAAGTCAACGGGAATAGATGGTATCCCAAACGTCGTTTTAAGACACTTACCACTTGAAGCAGTAGATATTTTCACCACGCTGTTCAACAATGCTCTGAATAATAACCACTATCCAGTGCAGTGGAAAACAGCGGTGGTCCATCCAATCCCTAAACGGGATAAAGATAGTACAAACCCTACTAATCTCCGATCAATTAGTTTGCTTCCGAATGTTAGCAAGGTGTTCGAAAGAATTGTAAATAGAGCTCTGATCAAATGGGTTGAGGAAAAGAAAATAATACCGGACAACCAGTTTGGTTTTAAAGCGGGGCATGATACCATTCACGCCGCGTCAAAACTAGTTTCCGACATTCAGTGGAATAAGGCCAAAAACCAATGTACGGGTGCTTGCCTGGTCGACTTTGAAAAAGCCTTCGATACCGTATGGTTAGAAGGTTTATTCTACAAGCTCACTAGGTTAGGCATGCCAAATTACCTGCTATACATGATTTATGAAATGACTATGGGAAAGAAGTTTGTTGTTAAATGTAACAATATTACTTCGAGCAGATTCTTTGACATTAAAAACGGTTTACAACAAGGGGCGGTGAACTCTCCAATACTATTTAACATCTACACAAGTGATCTTGTAGGTTTCCTCAACCATTCAATAGCGTACGCAGATGATTTAGTAGCGTACAGATCAAGCCCAAAAATCGAAACTATCAATGCAATGCTGCAATGTGACTTCGATTATATTAAGAGATATTGCGATGATTGGAAGCTGAAAATCAACTTCCAAAAGTCGGAAACGATACTGTTTAGAACTCCGTTGAACATGGCCTCAAGGGATACGAAAAAGAACTGGAGGAAATTCGCAATCATCGGGCAACATGGACAACAATTAGCGGTGAGAAACGCAGTTAGATATCTTGGTATCTGGCTAGACCAGTATCTATATTTCAACAGACATATAGATGCTTGTCTCTCCGGAGCTAAGAGAGCCTTCGGTATGACAAGAAGCCTGTTTCACAGCAGTCAACTTGACCGTAGGGTTAAAATCATATGCTACGTGGCCCTAATAAGGCCCATTATCGCTTATGGTTGTCCAGTGTGGTTTAATGTAGCGCCATCTTATATGGAAAAGATTCGGATGTTCGAAAGACAGTGCCTTAGGGTCTGTCTTAGAATGTACAGAACGCCAGAGTCACAGTTCATTAAGTATTACCCAAATAAGGTCCTGTACAACGGAGCAGGACTAAACAGAATTGACAATTTTCTAATTAAAATGATTCGAAAGCACATTGTCAGATGTATGACTAGCGAAAATAACTTGATTTTTGGAGCTTATTACCCGAATTACATATATCACGAGAGCACACTCCGATCAGGCTTTATTCCCCCAGAGGCATTTTTATATATCGATTCCGAAAGGTTAGTGCACAATAGAGATGGTATCCCGGTAATCTATCACCGCCACCGCAGCGCCAGGGACAAACGACTCATCCGCGACGGGTATGTTGACAGTGCTCACGAGCTCATTCGTTTTAGCACCGCAATGGCGGATTGGGATCTCGCCGACGTCGCTAAGCAACATGCTGAATTCTGGTGGCTGGCAAGTGCCTATGCTCCCCAGAACGGTGCGTTACGACGGTAAGGTCCTCCCTACTCCTTAGTTTGTAAGTTAGGTTAGAGTTAGCTAGGGGATCTTTCGGAGGCTGGGCGTCATCACATTCAAGTGAGCTTGAGAACTGACCCATAGTCTGGGTGAGATCTCGGGCATGCTGAATGAGTGAGATGGCAAATCCAAGCTGCTGGAAGATGCAATCGGGGGGGTGACATTTGCGGAATAAAATCCACAAATGGTAGCCAATCCGGTTATACTTAAGTTTAGGATTAAGCAGCTTAGGGTAGGTTAAGATATTTAAGTCAAATTAATAATCTAGGTTTTTTCAAAAATTTTTTACTAGAAAATCCATTGCTAAATTATAAGTTTAAATATAATAGATAGATTTAGGCTGAAAGGCATTAGTAATTAAGAAATACAGTTAAACTTAGAGTGCCCGCGAAGGGCCAGTAAGACATATGTATTAAGTTATTTTTAAGTTAGATTTAATCATTTTTATCTAGGAAATAAGCATAGTGTAAGATAAATAAAAATGAATTTAAAAACAAAAAAAGCAACACGTTTTTTTTATTCTAAACGTCTCAGTCATAGATTTTTTCGAACAGAAGTCAAAAAGTAAAATTTCACCTAAATAACGCTTGTTTTGCTCAAAAATCTACATTTTCCCGCACACAACGACTATGAAAACTCATAAGTGATTAGTAGCTTTTGAAAGAATGCCAAGGTCGCATTGGATCGCTTCTGAGCATCATGTACAGCTGGCGCCACCTATTGGAAAACGGCGGATTCCCATTTGCACATTAGCATATTATAACATTACCTACAGGTGAAATAATGTCCGTAACGAATATTTATAAATTCGCGGGCAACCTTGAAATTGTCTGCCTCTTGCTCGAATGCCTTTAAGTCCGAGGCAAGTTTTGATTGTCCCTAAAGAGATGGCTGAGGTCGTTCATCTCATCTGTCGTGGTAACATACTGATAAAGTATTTTTCTGTCGACAAATTATCCAAAAAGGAATTACTCTGCTTATATCTCGAAGAGCCTATCCCGAAGTAAGTCTGGCTTTACACATTCGAAAATCACCTGCCTCACGTCTTCCTCTTGGTTTCGACAGTCTGGACAAAGAGGAAAAGTATCGTGTCCGAATCGATATAGGTATTTATGGTAGCCACCGTGACCAGAGAGGAACTGCGTGAGATGGTAGTTGCAGTTTCCTTGTGTTCGATTTAACCATATATAGATTGATGGAATCAGGGTATGAGTCCATCTTCCCTTTGTGGTGTTATCCTATCGAGATTGCCATTGGGCCATCGAGCGCGACCTTGATTTTCCTTACCTCCCCGGCTTCGGTTGGTCTTGACGGTTTTCTCCGATAGATCCTTTTCATCTCCATCCCAGCAATGACAAATGCGGTTTCGTCCGAAATCGTCCAGTAGCCGCTTATTGTCCTCAGGGCACAGAACCGGTGTACCGATGATAGTTGTTCGCAAATTTCTTCTCTCTCAAGCGCTTCTGCCCAGGCTGGTGCAGCATTCAGCCTGACTAAGCTCACCACTCTACTCAGCAGAATCCTCTTTGCTAACGTTTGGCAGTATTCTGTAGAGTGCCATTTACAGTGTAGATGCCTTTTTGTTCACATAGTCATCGTGTGATTTGAACCTCAGTCTGTTGTTAAGCATCACTCATAGGTATTTAACCGCTTCCTGGTTGCCGACTTGAATATCGATGTATTCTACTGTTTTTCTGCCTCCGTCTTATGGTCTGCTAGTTCGAGGCCTGCAGCAAGCTACTGCTTTATCTGGGCGACTGCAGCGTTTATGACTGACTCAACTTCGTGCCTATGCTTTGGAACAACTACGATAGCTATGTCGTCTGCAAATCCGATGATTTAGTTCCTTGAGGAAACCTTAGTCGCAGAACTCCGTCGTACATTAAGTTCCAAAGGAGAGGGTCCAGCACCGATCCATATGGAACCCCGGTGGAGATGTCATAATATTTGATCCCTTCTTCCGTGATATACCTCAATTTTCTATTTTTAAGGTATTGGGGCACTATTCTTAGCAGGTAGTAAGGTAGTAAGCAGGTATAAGGTAGTAAAAAACTAACTCTTGCTCTTGACCTTGGGACTTACATATGTCGAGCCTGCAAGCACTTTGCTCTGAGTGTTTTTACTTCATCATTCCACCGGTAGCATGGGGCGCTATTTTCCTTGGCATTGTGTCAGTCGGTGCGATAAGTCTTCAGCTGATCCATTTGTATGCATTGAACCGCCGCTCAGCATCTCCTCAAATGTAATTCGGTGATTCGAGCGGTCCGGACGTGTTTTTCCTTCGCTCTCTCTCTTAGTCCTTTCTTTTTCTTCTTTTCCTTTTTTTTTTTTTTTTTTTTTTCCGGCGTCGTTATGGTCAGAAGTGTAGGACCATAACCTTCCCACTTAACTGCATTCCTACTGGTCCGCTTGTGGGGTCGGCCGGTTTGACCTCAGAAAGTAGCGGCAGGCTTCTCGGTTTGGGATTACTTCATCGCTGAGGCCAATCAAATGCTGGTGTTTTTGCATTTGTTTGCACCAATTGTTTTTCGGCTAACACAGAAAGGGGACGATATGCCCCTCAAGTAGGATGCGAACAAAAAGAAAAAGATGCATTCTGGCTAGATTTCCACAACCTTGCCAAAATCATCCCAAAGGAAGAGCTTTTGTTTGTTGGGGGAGATTTAAACGGACATGTCGGGAAGACAAGCGAAGACTATGAAGGCTACCACGGAGGGCTGGGATACGGCACCAGGAACTCTTCAGGTGAAGATATCCTAAACATATGCAAGTCGTACGGTCTTATAGTGCTAAATACCATGTTCGTCAAACAAAGCCGGCACCTGATCACTTATAGCAGCGGCGGAAATGAAACTCAAATAGACTATCATTTGGTATCCAGTTTCATGAAGCCACGAGCTAAAGATTGCAAAGTGATCCTGGGAGACGCGATCGCCCCTCAACACCGTCTCCTCCTGACTGAATTTTTTATGGATGCGAGAAAGAAGTCAAAGCAGCAAACGAAGGTGTCTGAGAGAATCAAGTGGTATAAGATGGATAAAGGAAAAGGCGAAGCTTTTATTACCATCATGGAAAACTACCTCTCTTCCATTATCGATGAGGTCGGTAATGAGGAGTGCAGAGCACAAGACATGTGGGATTCCCTACAACAATCTGGCCTGGAGAAAGCCAAATCACTGCTCGGAACATCTAAAGGCCCCTGCCAACACGCAAAAGAAACCTGGTGGTGGACAGATGAAGCCAAAGCAGTGATACACGAAAAGAAAATGGCTTTCCAAGCTTGGTCAAAGTGCTCTTCTACTAATAGAGAGGAAAAAGCTCGCCGTGAAAAGGTATATAGATGTTGCAAAGGTATCGCGAAGAAAAAATGCGCCGAATTCAAAGCGAAAAGCATGGAAGGCCTCTATCAAGAGTTGGAAGAAATATCGTCTTCCGCGTCTGACAGGAACCAGGCTACCCAGGAGCTTCGACAAAACAATTTGAACAAAGGAGCAAATATCTTTAAGATAGCCGCCCAGAGAAGAAGAAATGCTCAGGAGATTCGTTTCCTAAAGTTTATTAACAATGCTGAAGGCCAACTCCTTGTGGAAGACGAAAAAATTCTCCACAGATGGCGACAGTATTGCGAGGAACTTCTGAACGAACAGTTTCCCCGAGTGTACTTTCCAAGAGCCGCCCCGAATCATGCCGAAATACCCGACATCACAGTCGAAGAAGTTCGGTACGCGGTTAAAAACTCCAAGAAAAGAAAAGCTGTTGGGCCGGACGGGATACCCTCTGAGTTCTGGAAAAAGATGGGAGACATCGGGTCTAGATGGCTCATGGTTCTTATCTCTAAACTTATGAGAGGCGACACTATGCCTAATCAATGGAGGGAAAGCTATCTTCTTCCATTGCACAAAGGAAAGGGTGATACGCGAAATTGTGATAACTACCGTTCTGTCAAGCTGATGTCGCACACCATGAAGATCGTTGAACGGGTATTAGATAGCCGACTGCGGAAAATAATACGACTATCTGATGACCAGTGCGGGTTTGTCTCGGGTAAATCAACAACAGATGCAATCCAAAGTATAAGGATCATGATGGAAAAGCATCGTGATTCTTCAAAGGAATTGCATATGGTGTTGGTTGATTTCGAGAAGGCCTTTGACCGGCAACCAAGAGATCTTTTATGGGTAGCGCTAAGACAAAAAGGAGTTCCAGAAACCTACGTGCGAGTAATTATGGACATGTACGAGAGAGCAACGACAAGAGTAAGATGCACCGCAGGAGTCACCGAAGAGTTCGCAATCAAAGTCGGTGTACACCAAGGGAGCGTCCTCAGCCCACTGCTTTTTATAGCAGTCCTTGGTTGCTTGCTTGAAGGAAAAGTGACGGACCCCAATGTGCACCAGCTATTCTTTGCTGACGATGGGGCCATTATAAGTGATGATCAGGCGTCCCTACAACGAGCACTTGATGTGTGGGTGGACATTTTTGAGGGACACGGGTATCGTATTAGTTCAAAGAAGACAGAGTATCTGTGCTGCCAGTTCTCTGACCCTCATCAGCCTATTCCAGACATTTACTTGAATGGAAGAGTGCTTCCCAAGTGTGAAAAGTTTAAATATCTGGGATCTATGATTAATAGAGAAGCAACTTGTGATGACGACATCAAACATCGCGTAAGCGTAGGGTGGATGAAGTGGCGGGAAAACTCCGCCATCTTCTGTGATCGAAAAATGCCCCCTAAGCTGAAAGGAAGGCTCTACACTTCAGTTGTACGTCCGGCGCTCACATACGGTTCACAATGCTGGACAATGCACAAAAAGTATGAGAGCAAATTAACAGCAACTGAGATGAAGATGCTTCGCATGACAGCGGGAGTAACAAAGCGTGACAGAATTAGAAGTTCAAAGATCCGAGGAAGCCTCCACGTAAAAGAAACCATCACAAGAAATATAGAGCGCGACCGACTCAGTTGGTATTGCCATGTTCAAAGGAGAGATCCTTTGAACCCCGTCCAAAAGGCGTTATCAATCAACATTCCAATTTCAACACGCAAAAAAGGCAGGCCGAAAAACAATTGGTGCAAACAAATGCAAAAACACCAGCATTTGATTGGCCTCAGCGATGAAGTAATCCCAAACCGGGAAGCCTGCCGCTACTTTCTGAGGTCAAACCGGCGGACCCCACAAGCGGACCAGTAGGAATGCAGTTAAGTGGGAAGGTTATGGTCCTACACTTCTGACCATAACGACGCCGGGATAAAAAAAAAAAAGGAAAAGAAGATCTCTCTCTGATCAATCGATCAAAGCACTGCAAAATGACCATAATCTTCAATGGCGGTGTAATGATTGTGCTAACATTAATAGTTCCCTTCTAACTGCTATCATTCAGCTAAAAAACGACGTTGCGGATATTAAACTTCGTTTAAAATCAACTGATATTCCGTCAACCAGTGTCAGTGATAAAAAAAATTATATCGAATTTATTATCATTCAACTCGCCTCTTCAATTAACCGTACCCCAACCGGCACCACCCCAACTCTCGCCAACAGTGGATCAATCAGCTGCCTTAAAAATTGGCAATTCATTATCGAAGCCAATTAATTGTTATTCTGGCGTTCCTCAAGGTAGTCACTTAGGACCTCTATTATTTATTATATTTGTTAATGACGTTACTCTCTCGATTAAGCACAGCAAGTGTCTGCTATATGCTGACGATATGAAAATATTCAAGAATATTAAAGATGTTGATGACTGCAATTTGCTTCAATTAGATTTACACAGAATCTTTCAGTGGTGCAAAATCAATGGACTTAAGCTTAACCTAGACAAGTGTTATTCAATTTCGTTTTCTAAAATAGTCCTTCCTACAGAATTTAATTACACTATTAACTCATCACGTCTTTCAAGGGTTAATAATATTAAAGATTTGGGTGTTATACTCAGCTCTTCTTTCTCATTTCATACTCATATCAACCAGACACTGGCCAAAGCCAATTCAACACTAGGCTTCATTAAACGTAATACTAAAGGGTTCACGGACCCATTTACTTTGGTGGCACTTTACACTTCCTTCGTTAGACCATTGCTTGAGTATGCTGTTGTAATCTGGAATCCTAGCTCCATAACTTTTTCCGAGCGTATTGAGAAGGTCCAAAAACGATTTACAAAGTTCGCAATCTTTAAACTGCATTGGAATTTTTGTCCTAACTATAAAGCAAGGTGTCAATTACTTGGTTTGAAATCTTTGTCATCTAGACGCACTTTTTATGATGTAATGTTTGCCAGGGACATCCTTTCATATCATATGTATATAGTGCTCTTCCCTTCTTGAGTTAATACAATTTTATGTGCCCCCCGGCCTCTTCGCACTCGACGTATTTTAAACGAAAGATTCCATAATAGAGCCTATGGGAAAAACGAACCACTAACAAGAATAATTAGGGCTTTTAACGAATTGTCAATACAATTGGACTTATTGATATTAATTTGTTAAGTCTTTTTATCTTTTAAAACCTTTCCTTTTAGGTATGTACTTTAAATAAATAAAATTGTACTATTTCTCAAATCTGTTAGTACGTAAGTAGCTTGTAGATAAATAAATAAATAAATAAATAATAAGTGCTCCCCTGTAAGAGGGTCGAGCTTCTATTAGCTTTGTTAGACCAGGCTCTTTGCCTAAGCAAAGGATAATCACAAAACCTGATAAATCTTCTCTCTGCCTTCGGTTTGTAGTGCTTTATAAGCTATTTCACATAAGGAAGGAGTTTTCCTATGATAGATAGCTCTATTAATCGTCGTTTCAAAACAGGCAATGTCCGCCCAAGTAGTAAACTTCCATTTGAATACCACATTTGATCTAAACAATGAACCACCGAGAGGTTTCGTTGTCAAATGCAGAAGTCTTCTGCCCTCAACATGCAAACCTGACCAGTCCAGTGACAATAGAGCTCTTACGCAAAATACTCAATTTGCTCGATTTAGACAAAGATCGATTTCCTGAATCTTATCTATTCAAAAACCTTTTACAGTCTTACCTCTTGAACACAAAATGGAGTAGAAATTGTCACAATCACAACAAGTTTATTTCCATCTCCCCGCAAACGACTATCCAAATATGACAAATAATTCAAAGAGTTATCCATAAACCGCCTATTTGCACTCAATTCTCGTTCCATTTTTGCAGAATATGTTTAAGGCCAATAAAATTCAAACAATCCCATGCACGTACGAGTATGCTTGTATCTGTATAGACCAATTACACCAGCACTGCACCGTGTATGACCAAATGCAGTACGAGTTTATTCGTATCTCTCGGATTCTAATTTTGAATTTATAGATACTCTATTGAACCATGTGTTTGCTGGCCATTCTATCATCCACCGATGCTGTAACTAAATTGAGTTCAATTCGATGCAATTTAGAATGGAATGAAATGACCAGCACGCCACGTATGAGTACGTACTCGTATACCCGTCCGTACGTATTCGAATACCGACCCGAGCACGTTTCCATGAATTGAACTCTGAAAATGGATTTTCAATTAATTCGATAGATACCGATATAGACATGTTTATTTTATTTGAATGATATTTCTATTTATCGTTAACGCTCCATTGTTAATGTATCTGTGAAATAGTAAGTGCAAATGTAGATCTACCATCGACCCGTCGAATATGTGATCGATTGGATATACTCGTATTCATCGGATAAGCTTCGCAAAAGTGATTTAACAGTAGCTGGCCTCATCCACTTAGCTAGAAACATATACATATCTTGTATGGCTTAACCCATATACCCTCCATCACTGCGTATCAAATAACAGAAAGAAAAAGGACAATATGAATAACAAAATACGGAATGAAAACATCCTTCCTGCCATATACCCCGAAGGAGTACTCGAGCCGGAGAAATGAAAACAAATAACAATGGAAGATTTTAATGCGGTTTGCCAGTGTCCCAGTAAAGAAATCTTTTTTCAAGTGCCTGTCGACACCTCCTCGTGTCCACATTGCCACATCGCCACAGGACAAAAAGGATCAAAAAAACCTCAAATACACACAATGAAGAGTGAAGCTTGAACCAGCTTACGAGTAGAATACATGACAGTTCTCTGCTCTATTCAAGTGGGACGCCCGAGAAACATTTCACTATTTGCCTCGAAACAGACATTGTATTCGAAACTTCAGTCCGTCGCCCTCACCGTGGAACGTTAAACTATTACTATTATTAGAGACGACTTTTTGTACGTATACGCCCCCATATCGTTTTGATGGAGAAACTTTTGTCTTTTCGTATTGCATTGGGTCGACATAAGTAAATGGTTTAAACGGTTCCCAGAAGGGTTTTCATCTGTTCCGTTTGCCTTACTTGGGTAAGTGCTCATCAATTTGAGGTATGCAAAGCAGGAATAGTATGTGAAGAAGTTTGACAATTTCATTTCGTTTGCAGAGGGAATTGGAAGAAAATCGACATGAATGTTGGTATCTTGAGGGATGACAGGGGACAATGATAACTTGTTCCCTAGAGCATTCAATAAAAATGTGTACATACCATCTAAAATTCGAGGGAATAGTAAGACATAGAAAGTGTAGTTCGTTAGTTTCCCCAGGCAACGTTTGTGCGTATATCTTGGATCACGATGACATACTCGTAAGCCTTGGATGCCTCGGCAATTATGTATTTATCAAGCCTTTTATCAACAAAATAAATTAGAGATAGGCTGCCAAGGGGGCAATTTGAGATATAAAAATATTCGAATCGAGTACCACGACCATGAGCCTAGTTCCAGGACCCTAGCTGACTGATTTCTTTCGCAAATTAGAGATAGGCCGCCGAGGGGTCAATTTGAGCTATAAAAATATTCGAGTCGAGCACCACGACCACGAGCCTACTTCCAGGGCCCTAGCTGGCAGATTTCCGTCGTAAATTAGAGATAGGCTGCCGAGGGGGCAATTTGGGCTATAAAAATATTCGAATCGAGCACCACGACCACGAGCCTACATCCACGGCCCTAGCTGACTGATTTTCTTCGTATTAGTTGCCCCCTGTTATCTTGACTTTTTACCAGTCATGAGTTCTCAACGGATTTTTAAACAGACTGAAAGTGTGCACATCTATTACGGAGGCTGCGCTTATTCGAATATAAATTTGCTACTATTCAAGGCGGCTCAAGCAAATAGTGCTAAGCTTTCGGCATGTACGTTCGTCATGTAAACGCATAATAGGAACCTGTATCGAGGTTATTCGTGGGAACATATAGGTAGAGTAAGCTTGATATGAAAGACGATCGAATCGAAGACGATTTTTATGAACTCCTAGACGTAACATATGGTCAGTGCCTCAGTATTGCGATTGACGTCAGACACTGCTCCCACGTTCTAGGCATTCGAATTTATCGAAAAGTAAACCGCAGCTCGAATCGTTATCGAGTTCCAGCCAAGGTATGTCTTCGTTCATCGTAGATTGCCATAGTTGGACACCTAAAGGCCTGAATCACAAGATACCGCACCGCACCGAACTCCATATACAATCCATAGACCAAAAGTTGAGAAACTGTCAAAATAACATTGGTTATGCCACATTTAGTACCTTGGCTTTCAAACCACTACCATCACGAAATTCTTAATGACCAATGCGGGCAAGTCCACATAGTGAGACGAGGGGCCTAAAACGCAGTGCTAAACCAAAGGATTGCAGCTGGTTTTAAACTCTACAAGCTTAGGACGTAAAAGGAAAAAAAGTCAACTTAAGATTTACCGGAAAAGAACATGCCAAGCTTGCATGGACATTTTATAAAGGGTCATCCAGCAAGAGGTGTCATTTTTAATTTCTCGTCGTTGCTGAACTATCAAGGGCTAACTAACATAACGATCATTTTTGGTACATAAAAACTAAGAAGTTATTAAAAATTATTCGACACAAACTCACACAATGTGTTGAAGTCATAGAAATGTACGATGAAAACAATGAAAATATGGCTTAAACATAAACTTTTTTTTTTTTTGAAAATGCTATAAAAAAAACTACTGAATATTTTCTCAAATTTCTTTTTTTATTTATATATAGTACAATCCTTCCGGTTAATAATGGAAAATAATTTCATTCAAATGGCTGCCTCGGCTGGCCATGCAGTAGCCTACACGGTCGGTCCAATTTTTAAGCACATTATCGATTGTGTGCAGCTGTATTTCACAAATGGCTTCACGAATTTAAAGCGTCAATTGTCTCTGGCTTGTCGGCGTAACACTTATCTTCGACGGCACCCCACAAATAAAAGTCCAACGGTGTCAAATCGCAGCTGATCGCTGATAATGCGATCTTCAAAAACAGGGCGCAAAACATCGAGTGTAGCTTCGGCTGTGTGGCACGTAGCGCCGTCCTGTTGAAACCAAATGTTGCCAATATCCTCCTCTTCAATTTTTGTGAACAAAAATTCGTTCAACATGGCCCGATAACGATCGCCATTGACTGTAACGGCCACTCCTTGCTCATTTTCGAAGAAAAATGGCCCAATTATGCCTCTGGACCAAAATCCGCACCAAACAGTGGCTCGTTTTGGGTGCACCGGCTTTTCAATGTATGCGTGCGGGTTTTCTGTGCCCCAAATGCGACAATTTTGCTTGTTTACATACCCGCCAAGATCAAAATGAGCTTCATCTGAAAAGATGATTTTTTTTGGCAAAATCGGCATCTTCTGTAAGTCGATCGCAGGTCCACTTAGCGAAGCGAAAACGCATTGGATGGTCAGTTGGCTTCAACTCCTGAACCAATTGGACTTTGTATGGCGTCATACCAAGGTGCAAAATTCGTCTCAATGATGTCTCCGAAATGTTCAATTGTTGAGAACGACGGTGAATTGATGTTGATGGCGCTTCACGCACACTTTCTGCCGCAACAGCAATATTCTCGGGTGTACGCACTGTTTTTGGCTTTTCACGCTTTGATTTATCGATGAGGATGCCAGTTTCTTTCACTTTTTTCACAAGATAACGAACATACGGAGCTGACGGTGCTTCTCTTCTTCCAAAATCCGTACGCAATTTTCGCACACATTCTGCAACATTACCATGATTTTCAAAGTAATGTCGCAATATTTCCCAGCGTTGTTCAAGCGTATACACAACCATATTCGTTCAGCGGAAGGATAAAACTAATTATCTGTCAAATCAGACATGAGCTAAGTGTTACCATTCACGAAATAAGCACTACTTGAAAAAAAAAACGTTAGATGGCGGACCCTTTAGGTATTGGTCAAAACCAAACACCTAATCGCATAGCTTAGAGTAAATTTAGTCAATAATTTTGAACCTCCCGGAGAGATTAGTGATGAGAAGACTCGTATTCTTTCATTCAGCTGTAATTAAAAACACAGATGTGGCCATGTCCAGACGATAACTGAAATTGGTCTATCGGCACCTACTTTAAACTACACTTTGTAGGAAGGTTTTAGCCTATTTGTATAGGAACTGAAGCAAGCGGATCTCGCATAATGTTGTACGAATATTCACATAAAATTACTCTGAGTGGTAAGGCTCATTTCTATTTATCTGGGTACTTAAACCAATAAATTTTGCCTCCGAAAGCCCAAGAGAAATTTGTGAAACAACCCCTCCATTTACAACTTTTTCGACATTTATTCGAAAGTGGTGTGCTAATACGACCTTTTCAGTGACTCGATTGTGTTTCCAAATATAGGCTAGCAGCATTAATATTGGTAAACAGTGGGTCTGTTATGTCTGTTTTCTTGAAATAAATACTTTACGTGGCCGCTAAGATTGTACAATTTAACATCATTAGACCTTTTTCTTTAGGTCTATATTGGGCTGAATTCTATGTCAATGTTCGATCAACGATTGATATACTTATGGAAGATATCAAGGCCATTATTGGTGCTCAGGCCAATCAATGCCGTAATGATCAGAAACCGTGATAAAAAATTCACCGAAAGAAAATTATCATTTTTTAACCTTTGTAAACAAACCTCACTACTTTTCATAAAAATTTTACCTTTTTCTATTGATTTAAATTGACACTTCCTAGTGAAATTTAAGACGACTAGATAATACAATATAACGGTAATAATAGCCAAAATTGTGCCCTCAAGTAGAGTCATAAATGATCGCGCGGTACCAATTCGATCGAGTAGACCATTCACCCGATTGAGGCTCACTAAAAACAAGTCAAAAACTTTCAGGAACTTTCTAAATTTCGTTGCGCTTCCTGCTATTATTTTATTGCGATGTTGGTTAATATACCAGAAAAGTATCATACATTATTAATCAAACGGTCTGGTTCGTCTGTTGTCAGTTACCAAAGAGGTTATATCTGCCTTGGAACGACTGACATCCACCAAATTCATCGCAGAATTCAACGCATAAAATTTTGCTATAAGAAACATGAAAATATTAAATATTGCTTTTGCTAGCTCTGCTATAAGTAAAACTGGAGTTTACGAGTAGTACACGTGTCTGCAAAAGCCCGGAGACACATAAAATCAACATTCATGCTCATGCCATGAAATTTTCTATGGCGTATTGAGTAAAACGAAAATAGAAATAACCATGCTCCCCAAAAAAAAAAATAAAAACATCTGCAAGCAAAGGTGGTTAGGTGATGCCAAAAGTCCATCAGTAAGAGAGCTAAAAGCTATACATATATATGGAACTTGGACATACTAAAGTAATCAAATAAAAAGGGGAATTTTTTTAGATATATGTTAGCTCCTTCCTAACAGGATACGCTTACCTATGCCAACGTTTTTTTCCCCGTGACTTCGGAAGTGACCTTAACCGATTGACATTGAATTTTTTCTATGGATTCAAAACCATGTCCCCGGAGTGGTATTTTTAGTTTACCGAATAGTCAAAAGTCTCACAATGCTATATCAGGCGAATAAGGTGATTTTGGATTTTGAATTCGCGAACAGCTTCAAGCAAACGACAGAAAATATTCCGTGTACACAGTCGAGCCGTATGGAAGGAATTCATAGTGCACCACCACCACACTTCTATAATCGAAAAAAAAACTGTTGACTTTACTTTTGGAGCGATATTCATTCCATTGGTCCAGTCTCCGAGTCTCATCTTTAGGGCTCAAACGCTCTTTCACAATTGTTTTAGCATTGAATTACGCCAACAATATCAACGAGCACTGATACGAAAATCCTTGAGGTTTTTACCCCATTAAAAAGCGCTTTTATTTTCAATATTTTCCTTGCTTCTTGGAATTGTTTGTAACACTTATAAACTTTTTTTCGACAAACCCTGGTTGTTTTGTAAACGAGCGTAAAACCAACCTATAAAGAAAATATTTTCCCGAATCGATATACCCGCAAAGTTAAAATTAAAAAGCTTCCTTTTAATTTGTTTACAGTAGAATTATGTAATTGTTTAAGCCTTTGGTGTTTAATTTTTAAAACTAATTCAGAAAAACCATAAAAATATACAAAATTTGTATTTGAGTAAACCAATGCTTGCCATTTATATTTTAGGGATTACTTCGTATAAATATTGGCACCCAATTTTGACTCACTTTTTCGAGAATATTTCTTGATTTCTCACTAATAACACGTGCAATGTTGTGTTCTGAGGCTGTAATTGACGCTGGCTTAGCAGCACAGACGAATGATTGCACATATTCGCATAAATAAATTGTCCGAAGGCATCAAATCGCACCAAATCGGTCAAATCACCGCTCCAGGTCCATATATTCCTTTGCTGTGCGCCGTCTTGCTGGAATCACATGTTGACCAGGTTCAGCTCGTGTATTTTAAATCATTGAACAATAGTCATCTTAAAAAAAAAAAAAAAAACTTATAAATTGCACCAAACAGTGCATCTTTCCGAGTGCATTGGCAGCTCTTGTATTGCATGAGATTTTTCTAAGGCCCACCGCAAATTCGATGCTGTCGCAGGATCCCTGCGTAGAATCTTCCACGTAGTCGGGTATCACAATCCCAATTGCTACTGGCGGCGGCAGTTGTCTTCATGAATACTGCCAGATTTAGCAACCATATGTGGTTTATCAAAAAATAAGGTGACTACAGTCGTAGGGGGCCAAGTTCGATGATTTTTTTTCCGTTTTCTTATATCTAACTTATTCTACAATATATAAAAATGCTTAAGCCTAGCTTAGTTAAACTAATAAAAACTACCATACTGGTCCTGTGCGAGTACTCTGAAGTAGACAACAAGTTACTTAAACTTGCATGTAAACGTATGGTAGGGGACCGATATACCAAAATAACAAAAAAAAAATGTACTTAGCCTGCGTTATTCAAAAAGTCACCTTAGTTCTTGAACAAACCTCGCATTTTCTTTGCATGCACTCTACGCATACGGGTAGGTAGCTCGACATCCAATAATGTCACATTTTTGCGAAATTAGGTTACTATGTCTTGAATTGCTTGCAGGTTGATGATCGAAGTGCGTGAAAAGCATTTTTCACAAAGCACGGTTTTTCAATAACTTGTAAACATTGCCCGGGTGTAAGTCTTTCCCCGATTAAATGGCAACCCTAACTGAGCATTTTTGACTTTGACACATGTCACGAATCACACATGAGCTCTCTAAAATATCACACTGAAAAATCATGTAGCGAAAAAAATGGTTTTGAAAACCAAAAATCTTCATTATATTGTGAACGTACCTCATACAAGTGATTACATTATCGCCCCTTAATCTCTAAGAATGCACAATCAATAAATGGTGAGCCAACAAATGGGTGAATCTTGGCTCTTAATAACTGTCATTTACTGGATTCAATATGGTAGATTTTTTTGACAGATACCAAGTACAGTCTTTGGCAAAGTAAAGGGTCCGCCATCTAACGTTTTTTTTTTCAAGTAGTGCTTATTTCGTGAATGGTAACACTTAGCTCATGTCTGATTTGACAGATAATTAGTTTTATCCTTCCGCTGAACGAATATGGTTGTGTATACGCTTGAACAACGCTTCGCTAAGTGGGCCTGCGATCGACTTACAGAAGATGCCGATTTTGCCAAAAAAATCATCTTTTCAGATGAAGCTCATTTTGATCTTGGCGGGTATGTAAACAAGCAAAATTGTCGCATTTGGGGCACAGAAAACCCGCACGCATTCATTGAAAAGCCGGTGCACCCAAAACGAGCCACTGTTTGGTGCGGATTTTGGTCCAGAGGCATAATTGGGCCATTTTTCTTCGAAAATTAGCAAGGAGTGGCCGTTACAGTCAATGGCGATCGTTATCGGGCCATGTTGAACGAATTTTTGTTCACAAAAATTGAAGAGGAGGATATTGGCAACATTTGGTTTCAACAGGAAGGCGCTACGTGCCACTCAGCCGAAGCTACACTCGATGTTTTGCGCCCTGTTTTTGAAGATCGCATTATCAGCCGCAGAGCTGATGTCGTTTGGCCACCTCGAAGCTGCGATTTGACACCGTTGGACTATTATTTGTGGGGTGCCGTCAAAGATAAGTGTTACGCCGACAAGCCAGAGACAATTGACGCTTTAATGGACAATATTCGTGAAGCCATTGGTGAAATACAGCTGCACACAATCGATAATGTGCTTAAAAATTGGACCGATCGTGTAGGCTACTGCATGGCCAGCCGAGGCAGCCATTTGAATGAAATTATTTTCCATTATTAACCGGAAGGATTGTATTTTCAAATAAAAAAAGAAATTTGAGAAAATATTCAGTAGTTTTTTTTATAGCATTTTCAAAAAAAAAAAAAAGTTATTTGGCGGACCCTATATTAAATGCCACAATGTATTTTTGCTATTCAAACTTAGTGTGAGAATCGACGATTTGTAAAAGTTATATTTCGCAAGATTTGTGAATGTGAATCACTAGGGTGATAGTGAGTCCAAAAACCGTATAACGATGAAACGTTCTGATGAATTTTTTTTAACCTGGAATAGCACGAAACGCCAAAACATCACCTCTGTGCGAGATAGTACTGGAAACCTCAATTCATTTGGACCTCACTTATGGTACTTTACTGCGATTTTTAAGCGCTCTATAGATGCGCCCCAATTACACAACGGTTGAAGCTTTTAGACGATTCACAACGTCCCCGATTTTTTCGAGAATCGTATTTATGGTTGGATGGGTACATGTTTTTTTTGTTGGAGGCTTCTACCATCTGGTGGAGCACTCAGAAGCAAATACTGGTCCATTTTATTGCCAGATACACACTTTTCTTTATTTCCCCGTTGTCCGGAGAAAAGTGGGGAGGAGTTTCAGTGATGTAGAGTTTAGAGTGTGTGCCACAGTGTGCGAGCGAAGTCGGGATAGTTGCAGAGAAAGTATTCTGCTGAGTCATCCTCCTTGCAACGTGCAGCATAGGTAGGCGTCTCACTGATGCCAAACCCGTAGAGATGCTTAGCAAAAGTAATGACGTCCGCCATCCTTCTGCAATCATTTCTCCCTAAGGATAAGAATTATGTCATCACTTCAAAATTCCTAGTCTGTGTGTAAATTTCCAATATAAAACCTTAATGACAAAAAAAAAAACAGTTACTGTGAACTACAACCAACACGACAATTTCAGTCGGATCGCTCGAATCCTATCTTAGACAACCACCCCCGGAGAGTAGTCACAAACATATAACATCTTCGACACAAACCATCTGCAACCCGTCCAGCGTAACTCTTGAACCTGCGCGAAACCTACAAAAAAAATGTTGCGGACTTCTTGCAGGCATCAGGGCATACGCGCTTAGTCATCCTGCATCCTGGATACTCCCTCCATCTACGACCGTGTGCATTAAGGACCCAATCTTCGATGTTGGATTTGACCGTGGAAGCAGGTTCAGGTCCTGAGAAAGTCTGCTCAGAGCCGCTTGAAGCGAGTTCATCGGAGATCTCATTTCCTGGGATCCCAGAGTGACCTCGGACCAATACAAGCCTTAGTGAATTTAGTCGTCCAATTTTGTTCAAAAAGGGGTCTTGAGTTCATGTATTAAGTTGGAGCTGGATAGAAGGCTGGACACAGCTTTGAATACAGCTTAGCATATTGCAGACGCATATGCTTTTTCAGAGGTATGTATACCTCTGATTGAAAGACAGACGTATATTTTCTTAACGAGAAGTGCAGTCGAATGTTTGCGCATTCCAAGAAAACTCCATGGACCCATGGCCACCCAGTCCTGGAGCCCTCTGTAAAAATGCGAAGACAGTCCATTCCAAACTCAGTATCTGGTCAGAGCCAGTCCTGACGCCATGGGAATTTCACTGTGAAATTATAACGCCATAGGATGGAAGGTGTCATTGCGTCGGAAGGCATGTCCATGAGACAGGGGCCGTCACTCAAAGGCGAGTTGCACCAAAAACCATTTCTCTTGAGGCGAGACATGGCCTTCAGTGCGCACCCTCTGATATATGTACATATATGTCAAGGGGTGGAAGATTCGTCATAGCATCTAGAGCAGCGCCCGGTGTGCTGGGAAAGGCCCCCGTACAGCTGAGACAAACCGCTCTTTGAAGTTTAGTGAAAGAGGCTACGCCGTATTTGCGTATAAGCCTGTTGCCCCAGAAAACCGACACATATGAGATTGTCGGTCTTATAACTGTCGTGTAGATCCAGAGGACCTTTTCCAGCGATAAACCCCATGTTTTGCCAAAAGCACCTTTGCATTGTCAAAAAACATTGTCAGCGCTTTGGTGGTTTTTGACTCACATGCTTTGACCAAAGAAGCCTGCTATCTAAGATGACTCCAAGGTAATTAGCTTCCTTGAATCGGTATGGGTATGCCTTTTAACACCAGCTGAGTAATGGCAGTATTTTTCCTTCTTCTCGTGAAGAGTACGATATCAGTCTTAAGAGGAGTAACCGACAGTCATCGTACATTTAGCGCAGCCTGTGCTTTGAGAGCGACTGTCGCTAACGACAACATCTTCCGCATAGGCCTGGGCATAGATTCCAAAGGCATTGAGGGCAGAGGGTCGACCACCATGCACCATAACAGCGAAGACAGGACACCACCTTGCGGACAGCCCCTGAGATTCACGAAAAGCCAGTGCCACTCAAAAGTCACAGCTTGTCATCATTGAGAGATTATGGCGGGCTTGAGAAATAAAATATTGCATGTCAAAATTCATCGTGAGCTGTAATTATGTCATCTCCAGAGACTCATTCTGCCCTTAAGGTTTCACGAAAATGAATAAAATTTACCAACTTCAGCCGGTCGTTAGAGTATATCAGTGACTTTCAGAAGGCAGTCTAGACATGGTCACGTACTCACACTCCTTCGAGAAACGAGTCATATTTGTCTCATCTGGCAATTAGCATTTTTACATAATCGTCGACTTCCTTCATCATTCAAAGCAGTATGTTTCCCCATTTTCCATAACAGCGATTACATGACTATTGCAAATTCGCCAGTGCAACATTACATCACGAAATCCTAATCAAGTCCTTCCTCAGCGACCACCGAGAGACACGTAAACCCATAAATATGAGCGAAACCAGATTTTGCAACTTCCATCATCAATTATAGCCACTCACTATGACGATATGTGTTGACTTAAAATGATAACCTGTGCTGTTGCAAGGTACACGTTCTCATCGCTGCCACCTGATAGATTTCTCTCTTCGAAGATTTATGATCAACTTTGGATATTCGAGCGGCTTTCCTGGCCACTGTTTTGTGGCATAGTCCAAATGGAATGGTTCCTTATAAACACAGCTGTGATTTAGTACTAACCATAACAAGTGCTTGCGGTTCGAGGTGCATTCGAAATGACGACAAAGTGATTGCGTGAGTATGTGCTTTCGAAATGGGATCGCTGCTACTTGGTAGCGTCGTGGTGTTTTGCAAATGTTGTGCAAGGAGCTCGCTGGATTCTGTCTTCATCAGCGGCAGCTTTGAAGAAAATGGACAATATGCGTCTTAGCTATAAATCACCGCAATAATAACGCGTTCTTTTCAGTTCACTTCCCCATTTCGCACAAATCGGAAAGCACAACTGGATGCTGCCCTCCGGGTCGGATTCATTTCATTTATCTTCAACTGTCTATGGATATCTATTTCTTTGCCGTCACGTTTTCAGATGCATCAATTTACTTGACTGTGTTGAATCTTCTAACCCCCATCCATCTATTGTGTGTATCTATTTACACGTCCACGACTCCGGGTAGTTAATGGAGTGTCCTTGCTCTCTTATCGAGTAAAATATTAACGCGCATCAGAATTTATTACCAATTTGATATCATCGTTTGCGATTTGCTTTCCGATGCTTTGGGTACTTTAGTTGTTCCTTACCATCCCACGTAAGAAAGGAAATAGCCATCACAGCAGGATAGAAAAGAATCCCGTAAACCAGATGGTTTTAATGACTCCTACGCGTTGTGATGATAATAATGATGATGACGATCGTGGTGTCCTGTGGCAATAATCATTCGTCCAGAAATGGAAGATATCGCCGGAACTAAAATGATTTGAGATGACATTTTAATATGAATACCGACTGAGGTTAATCGTTCGGATTCCTTCTCATTAAGTCGAGAAACAAAAGGGACACACATAAACAAAAGCAAGAAGGACAAAGGCAAATGGAAGGAAGTGGGATTGGGATTGTAATTATGATTGGGGATAACGCGGGATGGATACCAAGGCTAAAGCGCTGATGTCATTCCCTGGAGGATTGTGTTATTAAATGGTGCGGAAGGATGTTTAGTTTCTGGTTTGATTCCGTTCGAGTTGTTTAATTTAGTTGAGTATAATAGGATCTTCTTGGGAGGATAACGCGGATTTAATGCCTAACTAGTCATACTGGTGTCCTTGACGGGAACTGAAATATACCAATTCATATATTTTTCTTTTCAAAGGAAACCATTGCCGAAAGCCATTGAGTGTTAAGGGAACTTTATAGTGAACATGCTTCAACTCACATGACTTGTGAACGTTGGCTTATCCGTTCGAAAGATCGTGATTTTGACACCGGCAACAAGGGCCAGAGAAACAGTTCGAAGATGCAGATTTGCAACTCATGCTATAATGGCTTGACACGAATTGTTAGTAATCGTAATATTAGCCACGATCCAAAATTACTAGCAGAGACCGACCCTCAGTAGTCTTTACGTCTTTAACCATCAAAGCGTTGATGATGCTTCTACTTGGTATCCAGCCTTCGGTAGAAATTATTGTCGAGGAATATGTTCGATACTAGCCTCTGAATCGGTTTTGACAATGTTTTCTTTTTTCGAACCACCTCCAAAACGTTTTGAAATGCGTCCAAAAAACAAGAACAGCTTGAAGAAGCATTCAAAGTTAATCGTACGACTATTTCCAAACTCTTAAAAGCCCGGAGAAGGATCTACAGAGCAGGAAAATTAAGGAATGAAGGAACACAGATCGGAACGATAGAAAAGTTATGAAAATTGGACTTATTTCGACAACCTCATGGATAGATCCTAACGAAACTTTTACTTGGGATCACTTCCGATAACAACTGATAAAAATTGAATCGAGTATTGAAGCAAAAACGACCAGAATATGGCCCATGACACGCAGCAGTCGTTTTCCATCATGACATTGACCGTCCGTTGGCAAATATTAACCGGGAAGTTCTGTCCCACCCGCCATATTTACCAGACTATTACCCTCTGATTAGTACTTGTTTTGATCGATGCAACAAGAACTTTCATTCTTACGAGAAAACTTTTGGTCGTTCGTAAAGATCATAGAGAATTCTGCCTCGCCTTCAATCCTTACGTTCAATTTGTAATGACATCCCAGCTGTCAGCTATTTAGACAAAGCCAATTTTCTTACTGCATATTTTGCAACCAGCTCAATGCTTCGAGATTATACTCTGTTTCCTCCTGTACTCGAGAGCGTCAAATTTTCTATGGGATAAATCCACTTTCGCATTCGTACAATTCGCACAAATTTACAAAGATGTGTTCTTCCACGTTGGAAAGACCACTGCATAAGCTCCTTAATCTATCCCGAGTAAATGAAAAAAAGCATTTGTCTAGATTGTCCTTAAAAAAAGGAAAATCTTCATCTCCATCCATCTACCGACCCTTATCTCTAACGTCCCTTTTTTCTAAGACTATGCAGGCGCTCATCGCTGAATCGTGGAAACCTATTAATGATCGGCAGTATGGTTTTTGTAGCAACAGGTCCGTAGGTGGCATGTCTCACTGAAAAGTAAAACTAATCTTTCCTCAATCTCGGTGAAAGCGAGTTAGTTATTCTTATGGAAATTACCTTTCCATTCAAATTGTTTTGGATGTTCTGCTATTCCTCAAGACTCTGTTCTGTCACCGACGCTTTTCCTCATTTTCATAAATGATCTCCTGTTTGCTGCTCCACTATTTCGCTGATGACTGTTCTCTCAACTCTGTTCTCTCAACTCTGTTCTCTCATATTCACCCCAAGACTTACGTCCATGCTCTTCGGTCTTAGAACTGGAACGGCAACATATGTTAAGCACATTAAATTCCAACCACGACAGCATAATTAAGTGGCTTCTAAAACTCAATTAAACAAACCTGAATAATCAGCCATTAAACTTCCGAAAGTGCGTTAATAAAGCACTTAATTGGAACGACCATATATTCGAAAAACGTTGCGAAATGTCTAGGGTTCCCTAAACGATGCAAGAAATATTTCATCCCTCCGATCGCAATACTCGCCTCGTAAGGTATGCCCATCAATTTAACCTTCAGCCTGTTTTCGGACATACAGTTAAATTTAGACACGGTTTTTAGCAGTACCTTACGAACATGGAATGCTCCCAGCATTCAAAACCAATGTGCACCGGTACCTTCTCCCTTTTATACCTTTGGCCCGTGCTCTGTTTTACGCTTCATAGTACTGATAAAACCTTTTGCACGCGTTAATTATAAAACAAAAACACCGAAGAATAAGCTTGATGAATAGATGGCTTTAAAAAGTTCATTCGAGTTTTTTGAACAACAAAATTTCATATTTACCCACATCAATTCAATCATCGCATCATTTGGACTCTTGATGCTCAATTTATCCGTTAAATTTAGAAACCTTAACTTAAAAAATTGGTTGGATGGTTTAGCTTACGGAGCGTGTCCTATGACTAGGTACAGAGAATGGGGCAAGCTCCAAACTAGGCACAATTCAGTTTAATTTAATGCCTGAATATTTTTTTGCATTCATCGTACCATCTAAAAGCATAATCGGCTCCGTTTTATTCGTGGAAATATATCCCCAAACCGGCATATAAGGGGAATGCTTGCCCATGGGAAGAATACCACCTTGCACCGTTCACCTTGTCTACGACGGACGGTGTGAAGTCGTCGGTCCTTTAATATTAGATTTAGAAAATTACTTGACTTGATTCGGTTAAATTTCCTTCGGTTTTAGTCCAATTTAAAAGGTTTTCCATAAGCAAGCTAACTTGACCTCATACTAATATCATCAAACCGATTTTTGGCAGTTCTTAACATAATTATTGGAAATTATTGTCGAACTTCTGATCTAATCTGGCCCCAATTTTAAAGCGATATTTAAGCCTTTTTCTCAAAATAATCTAATCTTCCCTCGAATTATTGTATTTCCCTGCCTTTGTTTCCTTTCCACTTGACCAGTTTCATGATTTTTTAACGGCATACTAGGTTTTTCATTGCTTAATGTGTAGTAGAGAAAGCCATTATTTTTTGCATGAAATTGAAGCCTTTATTTATCTAATAAATTTAGAATTATTCCACTCAGGTTAAATATGAGCCAGCAAAATCGTTTGCCATAAACAGGAACAGTTGGTAGTCACTTGGTGCCAGAAGAATTGCCACTTGTGGGTGACCTCTTCCTTCAGACATTCAAAGTGTTGATAGTACAGATCCAAAATCGAATAGATGACGATAGCTGTCGAACCTAGCCTGACCACCATTTGCGCCGGCCGCGATTCGACCACGATTGAGGTTTCGTAAATGATAATTTTTTTGTCACCAGTCACCACACGCTTCAGAAATGCATCGATGTTACAATTCCACAGCGATTCGCAGATGAAAATTTGGTCCATGAGGTTATTCATGTGCTACTTTTCCAAAATATACAATTCGATTCTAGCACCCTGGTTTTATCACATGGTTTTATCAATCTTTATAAACAATACGACTACGTATTCACATGAAATAGTTTCTCAAATATGTATATAAAAGGTGACAGAAAAAAAACAAGTAGGTAATCCCCAAAATACTTATTTTTTGCGTTGAGCGCAAACCAGAAAATAACAGTCTAAACAAAAATGTGACGATGTTTCAGCCTTTAACTAACAAGGGAATGACGTTCAAAACATTCGGCTAATTTGCCTGTAAATTTTTTTCCCATTATGTCAATACGAGACGAAATGCACAAATTACTGTGAATTATATACCAATGCAAAAATATGGTGGCGATTCAGTATCCCAGTCCGGAGCGCTTTTGTGGAAGGAAGTTTAAATGCACATACATACATATGTTTTGTGGATTGTTCGAAAACTCACTCAGTTTTATAGACGCTGGAGCTAAGAAAGCCTTCGATATTGACAGGTGATCTGTTTCACAGCAGTTAACTTGACCGCGGGGTAAAAAAAGACCCGTTATCCGCTGTGATTTAATGTAGCGCCATCTTATATGGAAAGGATTCGTGTATTCGAGAGCTAGTATCTTAGGGTCTGTCTTAGAATGTACAGAACACCAGAGTCCAAGTTCTTTAAGTATTACCCTTATAAGATTCTGTAAGGCGGCTAAGGTTCGAAATTCGGCTGCTACAACACAAAAAGGGCAGAACACAAGGAGGGGTACTATCGTCGCAATTGTGGGTGCTGTTTGTAAATGAAAAACTCCTATCCCTGGAGGACAGCGGGTGCAAAGTCATTGCGTATGCAGACGATATTGCACTAGCAATCGGCGGGAAACATCTGCCAACAATCAGGGATTTGGAGAAAACAAGCCTAGGCAAACTGGCCAATTGAGCAAAAAACTGCGGGCTTGGAATAAATCCCTCCAAAACGGCGCAAGTTTTATTTACAAGAAAATGACAAATTCCTCCAATCACTCCATCAAAACTCAATGGGACTTATCTTAGATTCATAGTCAAATAAAAATACAGGGTGGGCCAAATATAAGTTTATTTTTAAAAATGCAATAAAATGAACAAAATAATTTAAGTTTAGTGCTTCATTTAAGCCTTAAGTTCTTCAATCGTTTCCGGATTATTGGCATAACATCGGTCCTTCACGGTTCCCCACAAAAAAAAAGTCTAAAGGAGTCAAATCGCAGCTCCAAGGCAGCCAATTGACATCGCCAAGACGGCTAATAACACGAATTGAGAATTTAGTGCGCAAAAAATCGATTGTGGCATGGGCTGTGTGGTATAACGGTGCCATCCTGCATGAACCAGAGGTCGTTGAAATCCATGGCTCTGTAACGCCCATCGTTAACATAAACGTTGTTCCCAGCCTCATTTTCGAAGAAAAATGGTCCAAACTCTCACTCTCTGTGGATGCATTGGCTTCTCGACAATAACGTGCGGGTTTTCCGAACCGCATCTGGGCAATTTTGTTTGTTAACGTAACCGCCGAGATAAAAATGCGCATCATCAGAAAAGATATTTTTCGCCCAAAATCATTGCCCAATTCAAGCTGCTCTAAGGCCCAAACTGCCAAGCGATAACGAAGCGTATGGTCGCGCGCCTTCAATTGCTGAGTCAATTGGACCTTGTAAGCGAATAATTCGAAATCTTTGTGCAGAATTCTCCTCAGGCTAGTGCGTGAAATGTTGAACTGTTGAGATCGATTGCGAGTTGATGTTCGTGAATTGAGTCTCATACTATCGCCCACAGCCCACATTCTCATCTGTGCGCACGGTATGACGACGGGGACCATGAGTTTTGTCCACTAGCATACCAGTCTCACGAACTTTTGCACAAACTTGCGTACAGTAGTCGCGGTGTGTGCTTCATTTCGGCCAAAACTTCTTTTTAAAAACACACTGTTTGGGCTCATTTCGTTCCGCGAAGGTATGATACTGACTTTCTGTCAAGATTTCGAGCGGGAAACAGCTGTTAGTGTCCAAATAACCTATGATATAAAAAAAAACACTAGATGGCCCACCCTTTACTTTGACGTGATACTCGACAGGAAACCCAACTAGAAATTGAATGCGGAAGAATGCATCAAAAAAGCAACAACTGCGCTATACAACTGCAAAAAAGCCCTGGGCACCAGATGGGGTTTCGAACCCCATATTACACACTGAATGTATACCGCGGTTGTTAGACCAATACAAATGTACGGATGCCTTGTCTGGTGGCCGGCACTTTCAGGTCTAACTATTGCAAACTTCTAAGCAGAGTTCAAAGGATGGCGTGCATTGCTATAACAAGGGCATTGCGAACAACCTCCATTGCAGCCCTCGAGACGATGCTTCACCTACTCACCTTGGATCTATTTATCAAGAAAAAGCAAATAAATTGGCGCTGCGACTTTAGGAATCAACTCATTGGAAGTTCTTCGAAATAGGGCACGTTGGTATTCTACGCCAAAGCAATGATCTAAATGAAGTCACAGACTACTTAATCCCGACTATAGACTTCAAGATTTTTTATAAAACAACAATTCCCAGCCGACGACAATGGGAGGGCAGTGAATTTCCCAGAAAAGGTACTCCACTGGAAGACGGGTCCAGGACAGGCAATGGGTGCTGGGTGCCGGTGTCTATGCACCGACCATAAATATCAGCCAATCCTTTAGACTACCGAACCACTGTAGCATATTCCAAACTGAACTGACGCTAATTCGTGAGGCCGCCGACTGGCTGTCTGTGAGATCGAAGCGGTAATAAAAGCAAACGAATCACCAATAATAAGATCAAAATTGGTCAGTCACTGTCGCACGTCTCTAAATGAGATATCGAACAGATTCGCTGTAACGTTGTGCTGGGTTCCCTGGCATAGTGATATACCAGATAATTGTGAAACAGACGAACTAGTCAAAATAGGCACCTCTCTAAAGCTCTCGACTGTTAAAGGAGAAATCCACCCACCAAAGGCAACGCAAAAATATAAAATCTCGAAATGCACTGAAACAGGCAAATAAGGGATGGCGTGACCTTAAAACATACAACTATGCGAGACAAACATGGCCCAGGTACTGTCAACGTAAAACCACAAGCCTGCTAAAAATACGCCGACAGAATATAAGGAGCATAATTGGAGCCCTAACAGGACATTGCGCCTTAGGGAAACATGCCGCAGGATTAGGACTGCTATATAACGACCATTGGAGTAGGTGTCATGATGAGGGAGACGAAGAACACACATCTCCTATGTCCTGCCCTAGCCTCCTCAAGAAGACGATTTCTGGGAGAAAACTTCTATCCTTCTTCTATCAAATTTTATTCAACACTCAAAATGGTTCCCAAAGTAGCGGTGACCAAGCCGACTCAGGGGGTAGCGCAATGATCCCCACCGCCTTATACAGAAGGAAGCCACCTTACCTAACTTAACCTAAACTTCTGTACGGAGCAGGTCTAATCGTAATCAACAATTTTCTTGTTAAAATAACCCGGAAACACGGCGCAACTGCTATGATTAGCAATAACCTGATTTCCGGAGTTTATTACCCCAATTATAGATACCATGAGTGTACACTCCGATCGGGCTTTATCCCCCCAGAAGTATTTCTCCAGGTGGATTTCGAAAAGTTAGTGCCAAATAGAGATGGTATCCCGCCAGTTTATGCCGGCTCATCCGCGGCGGCTACGTTGATAGTGCTCATGAGTTTATGCGTTATGGTTAAAAATATAGTTAGACTTAGAGTGCCCGCAGTTATAGTTAAACATTTTTATCTAGTAAATAAGAATGGAATACGAACAATAAAAATGAATTTATACTAAAAACTTAGTTTTATAGCAAACTGTGCCTACATTTCTCTAGCAATAATCATAAGCAAAAGATAATGGTAAAGAGGCAATTTATAGCAAAGTGTCTCCTCAAACGTTGACTATTTAATTGCATACTTTTAGGTGAAGAATAAATCATTTTTTCCCCGAAGACAAAGATGAGATTGTTTTTCGCAAGTGCCGACCATTCGAATCACGTTTCTAATAGGCTCACAAGTATTTTCGTAAACATTTTATAGCTCCTAAAAAGCGTCTTCCATAAATCTCAGGCCATTGAAAACTCATTATGTACCGTAAAAGTTGACAGAATTAATTAAAACACCCATTACCTAACACTGCCGTTATATGTACGAGCTTACGACGGGATTGTGCTAAGGGTTAACGATTCTTATTATGACAGCAATTTACAGAAAAACAAAAAGAAAAAAAAAAAAAAACTTCCCTCGTTTTACTACTTCTTTCCGAGTACGAAACGCACGTCCTAGCGCATCCCTGGAGCTATTGTATGGCTGAGTAGGGATGATGACGAGAACGTAAAATGTAATAATTTAAATTTGCTTTCGGAAAATTTACTGCCGACATTTGTGCCCAAAGTAAATTTGCGATCCTTCGCGTTCTCATGCCGCTTACCGTCAACAGCGCGCAGTAATTAAGCAGCAATAGTCAACTGTCCTTTGCCGCTCGACATCTCTTTTGTTCGTTGGATTCTTAGTGTAAACGTTCAGACAAATTGTTACCATCTCGACTGCACATATAATGGTTCCACATCCACGACTTAGTCCCAGACCGTGTGAATCATAGCCATAAAGGATGAAACGAGAAAGAATTACTGTTGGGTAAAAAGGACATTGAAGCCACGCCAGTTCTCGGTTTACTCGGAGATTTTCGACTCTGTACTCGGCGAGCAGAATAACAAATTGTCCTGGATCTGGCAGTCGCCCACCTATCATCCAACATGTGGCACGTACTGCAAATCGCCACGAAGCACTGTTGTGCGTGTGCAATTAACAACACTACCAGTTATGATCCTATTTTTTCCCGTCTCCCACTCGGGCTGTTCGGGTCCACTTTTTCGTTCTCTTCAGGTACACACTGGATGCAATGAAAAGCCGTACAATATCGTGGGGGGGAAAAGGGATGTAAAGTATCCACTCATGGCACAAAGGAAGCTAATCTTCTCGGATCCTTCCTTCCCGTTCCGCGTCGAGGAAACTGACTCTCTACGTTTGCGGAATAGTAATTGAAAGAGGAATAAAGGACTTAATGAACTCCGGGAGTCGCTCTAATGAGAATCTTATTCGTTATTCGCCAAGACGAAAAAGAGAATGAGACACATGCAGCACAGTTCTGGGTTGGTAAGGCGTTGTGGGGCACTCACTCACTTTCTTCTAAAAGAAGGACACATGCAATTTGGCATAATTACCTATCCATTAGCCCGAGTCAAGCAGAGTCAATCCAGTCCCGCTTGGCTCTAATGAATCTCCCACGCCGGATCTACCGAGTTTGCCCATGAACTTTTCAGGTGAAATCCTTCTGCTTCTGCTCGAAAAGTAATAGCGTTGGTAATGATAACAGCCAACAGATGGCAGCTACAAGCTGATGGTAGCTGTTAACTGAGCTGCTGAGAGCCGGCATTAATTACACAGAGCGTATAAGAATAACGAAGAAAGGAAGAAGACTAAGTTGGAAAGGAGTTCTCGTTGAGCAATTAACTCTTGAGCTAAAGCACTCATTCCGTGGTTGCTCTTGTATTGCCCCATTCGTGGGAGAATGCAGTAAAGCGGTTTGACTTTTTCATTTCATGTTGGCGAAATGATAAACGCGATAATCATAATCATTCCATTCGCTGCTCTTTCTCATTACTATAGTGATGACAATAAACCCTTCTGCGGTAGAGAGACCTTCGTTTTGTCGGTGACGGAAGTACCAGTCATTATCGTTACTTGACATATTAATTCTAATTGAATACTGTTCCCATCCTTGGATGGGTGGTTCATTTTCTACGCTGTGAATACGCCACAAGATTGTATATTCCAAGTATGCGCTTTATGGTTAGAAGGTTTTTACAATATAACGAAAAGGCTGCTATTCTCGTGTTGATGAGTGGCATATATGTAGTTGGCTGGTCTATCATGCTGGATGGCCATTGAGTTGAAAGAAAAACTGAAGGGTCGTCGTTCCATTCATGACGACCCTTGTGCATAAGGTCTACGGCGCTATTTAAGCTTGGCACATGAAACGTATTATTGCTAATCTTTTCGACGGGTTAGACATCGTCTACAGGTGCAACGAGGAACATTGAGAAGTCTAAGGCGTTTGGGTATTACAATAAGTGTAATAAATACAGAATGCGCTGTTTTTGATAAAAGGAAATGCGTAAATCGTTTATGATATAGTGGTTGTTTTATTCGTGAACATAGAGTAAGGTGGAGTCCTCGTTCTAGCACCACTGATAGCTCTCTTTAGGTCCTGTTTCTACTTGAGATACGATCCCAAATCTGAAGAGAAGTCAATCCTAAGATTGGAAAACCAAGTGAACAACCTAATTCCTATCGCCCTGTCAGTCTAACTAAAAACGTTCCTACTAAAAACAATGGAAAAACTGATAGAGCTTCATATTAAAGGTATATTAGAAAATCAAACACCATCCAAATCAGTATGCATACCGCGAAGAATGATCTACTGAGAATGCGCTGCATGACTTGGTAGCGTATGTGGAAAATAGTTTCACAAGCAAGATCACATTTGCGCCTTCCTCGATATTGAGGGGGCATTTAATAATACTGGCTACGACTCAATCATCACTGCACTATCCCGGAGAGGTGTAGACCATCCCACTAATCATTGGGTTAGAGCGATGCTTGAGAGCCGTATTATATCAGCTACATTCGGAGAGGTCTCTGTGACAGTATCGGCAACTAAAGGGTGTCCACAAAGTGGAGTCTTTTCACCACTTCTTTGGTCGCAAGTCATCAACGACCTACTCTAAAAGTTAAACAACCTCGGTTATGAAGTCATCGGATACGCTAATGATCTTGTAGCTATTGTGACAGCTAAAAGCGAAATATCTGGCTGTGAATGCATGCAACTTGCGTTTTAATATACACATCTCTGACTGGTGTAGTAGAGGGGGTATCTGAGGGTATTGAGTTTAATCGCAAACTTAAGTGGAACTCCAACATCAAAAGCAAACTTGCAAAGGCGACTAAGGCACTGTGGGCCTGTCGATGCACCTACGGGCAAACCTGGGGATTGAAACCTATGGTTATCCACTGGTTATGCGTCTGCTGTATGGTGGACAAAAATTTAACAGAAAACTAAAATAGTCAAACTTCAACGCTTTTATAGACTAGCATGTCTCGGCATTACAGACACATTAACAACTTGCCCGACGGCAACCCAAGAGGCACTGATCGGAATTACTCCATTGAAACAGACCAGCCATGTATACCATTGGGTCACATGTCCTTCTTACAACACCTTCCTGAGCTGGATATGATTACCGCAGTTTCGAACGCATTACCACATACATTCATCTTTGACAATAGATTTAAGATACTGATCCCAAACCGGACAGCTTGGGAAAGCGGCGATCCCCTGCTAATACAAAGGCCTCAGACGGTACACAGATGGCTCCTAGATAGATTCCGGCGTTGACGCTGGCATTTTTGGACCAAATCGGAAGATATCGAAGTCCCGAACTATACGCCATCCTAACGTGCGACAACATATACTTAGAGACTGGCATAAGAGGTATAACCATCATTTTACTCTCAGCCAGTCAGATAGCGCTCAAAGCGTTGGGCTTGTATACTACGAACTTAAAATCCATCAATGAATGCAACTATGCCCTGCAGGACATAGGCAAAAGAAATAAGGTCAAATTCTGGTGGTTGCCAGGTCAAAAGGGCATAAAAAGCAATGAAATCGCCGACCAACTCGCTAGGATAGGCTTCAGCGAAAGGTACATAGGTGGCGGACCTTTCTGCGGAATCCCCAAGTCAAAAATTAATTTTGTTTTAGACAGGAGGGAAAAATCGCAACACTTGCACTTTTGGAACAGCGTTCAAGGACTCCGACAATCGAGGGATTCATACGGCCCCTGAACAAACACTTTATCAATATTCTCAAATATAATAGAGTCGATATCACAAGATTGTTCAGCTACCTATCGGGACACTGTTGTCTGAGATATCATCTTAACAAAATTAACCTCACGTCTGAAACCGAGTGTCGACCCTGTCTAGAGGACGAGGAAACTATAGAGCACATATTATGCCAGTGTGCTGCCCTCTGCCATCTTAGGAAGCGTATCCTCCTCAGAGAAATAATGACTCCTGACTTCCTACTCCTCGTATAATTGGCTAGCAAGCAAAATAGACCTACACTGGTCGCAGTGCTCTTTGCTATTTGTTAGCACTAGCACCCAATTAAAAAAACAAATTGATAATTGACGGATGATTGTATTGTATACGGTAAGGTTTTATAAAGGTTTTCAATGTTTCTAACAAAAAAAAATTAAAGTTGTCATAAAATGTACTTCTTTTTTGAGAAAAAGAATCTACTAATTGGACACATCTTAATAATGATTTGGGGTTGCACTCAAGCTTGAGGAAAATACATCTCTTGTAACTTGAAATTCTAAGTAAAAGCCTACAGTGAATCACTGTCGATGGTGAAAATATGAAAACTCTACTTCTTCAGGGAGAAGTCTCCATGCAACGACGATAACCAAAATGCCACTGTCAGGCAACATATCTGCAGGTATTGCTGAGGAAAGCTTCCCGATGAACGAAAATTCAGCATAGTCCCTAAAGAAGGGGTTCTGTGCCACGGTTCGTGAACAATCTGATAGGTTTCTATGACAGGGGTTTCAGACACTACGGCAGATCTTGGATAAAACTCATGAAACTCAATTCGACACCACCACCTTTCCTCGACATGACAGTGTCTATAGAGGTAAACTATAAAAAGTCATATTGTGTTTACACACAACTGTTCCAATAGGTCGGTAAATTAAGCAAGACCTTCGGCGTTTAAAAGAATTTAGGCAAGACTACGCATTGCCATGTAATTTCCTCAACCTAATTCTTGAAAAGGATGGGTGAGACTCACTGGCCAATATGAGCCAGCTGCCGGGATACGTGGATGACATTGGGGTTTCATTTGAAAGCATTGAAGTAGAAGTGGCTAAAGTGTATCTTAGAATGAGTGAGGTCAAATCAAAATATGACGTAAATAAAGACGGACGTATCATCTTTGGCAAATGTAACTTAGAAGTATACAAGGATTGCGCCTATCTTGGCTTCCTAGAAACAAGTGGCAATAACACCGGGACTAAGATCTGTCTGCTACTTTGGACACTTTTTCTCTTACAAAATCATTCTTGGACATTATCGAAAGTGGATGAAAACGTCCTTGTTCGATTCGAAACTATAATTTTACCTTCAAGGAACCATGGGACTATCATCGACCTAAGTGAATCGCATATTATATAGCACTTTGTGAAAAGAAAATTAATTGAACACATGTTTGATGCCCCAAGTGGATTTTTTTGAACCTTCGCTCCATATTTTGCCTCTAATAGCTTCTACTAAGTTTGTGCAACTCTTTGTTTGGGTTTCCCCCTAGCTCGAATCGATTCCATTAGATTTGCTCTAGTAGGATGAGGACTCTTCTTTCTTATTATACTTATTTATTACTATAGAGCGCGTTGTTTTTCAATGATCTGGAAAGGCCTCCTTCACGAGGCATCTATTGTGTCGTGGGTGGTCGTGGTGCAATGGTAATCATCATCGACTGTTGAGCGGAAAGTCTGTAGTTCAAGTCTGTCGATAGCCAAGAACAACTCCCATGCGGAACAATTGTCCAACAACATCAGTTGTGAATGAGACATGATCGAAAAAATGCTGACGAAGGCATAACACTCGCGGCAAAAGATCACTTAAAAATTCATACTCTGTGTGTGCAATTCCAATATAACACCTTAATGACATGGAAACAAAAGAGTTACTGTGAACTACAACCAACGAAAATTCAGTCGAATCTCTCAAATCCTATCTAGGACAACCACCCCCGGAGAGTAGTGAACGAACATCTTCGACACGAACCATCTGCACCCCGTCCAGGTTGTGTGACAAACACCATAAGAGCGTACACTCTTGAACCTACACGAATTATAAAAACAAACAAAAAATTATCTAATTCGTTTGTCAAGATATTTGTTTTGCGGAAACATTTCTGTGTTCCATGATGATTATAAGAATATCATTAGTAATTAGTGATTAAACAGCCTTGGCATGGAAAGACATGATGTGAGTGTTTTCCAAGGAACGTAACTGTCCCCAAGGATTTATGTAATCTTGATTACATCCTTCTCTAAGCCGCTGGAATGGTCTTCTCGTTCGTAAACTTACTATTTCTTAATTCCGCACACTGCTGGCTGCCGACCATTTATTGAGGTTTTTCGAACCATGGTGGTGCCACTGGCCCTACGGTGCTGCTCTTAATGTATTAGAGCAGATCCGGGAGTATGAAAGGGACAATTGTTTGATTGATCTTTGATTGCATCACTTAGTTGGATCGAGTGTATTCGATTGCGTTCTCTATCCAATTCTATCGCTGTGCAGATATATGGATTCAAATCTCTTTCCATAGAAATGGTGGGAATTTATAAGAATACTTGCATCATTTACTCGTTTATACTTTATATTGCCACTTGGATGTGGGAGTACCTTCTTCATCATCGTTTCTTACAACCTACTTACTTCCGACTTGAATGATAACACCAGAAGCAAATTTCGTCTTGAAACACTCCTTCAAAAACAACATCAACAGTCCTGGAGTTGCATATACATTCCAAACCTTTTTATAGGTCATAGCTCCAGGAAATTGCACCGAAAACCCTGTGTTCCTTCAAAGTTTTGTGAATCAACAAAAACTCTCGACTTTGCTGTTTGGAAAATCAGTTCCATCTCAGATTGCTGCTCCTTCCAAGTCAAGAAACTTGGCATTGAAATAACATATGTGTGTTTCTATGCTACACGTCCATGTCCTGAGCTCCGTCTTACACCTGTCAAATTGTGGAAATGCTATTTTCAATTAATTTCAACACGAGCATCACCCAAGCATCTGGCATCACCACACCACCAGGCCAAGTACAAATCAAATTTTCTGCCCTCACTCTCCTCCCTTTTGACAGCTTGTCATCGGAATTCGAAATCTACCGAGCAACTTGAAAGTAAACTACCCGCACCTCGAACACTCGACACCACCTGCTGGTTTGGTGTTCCTCTGTTGTTTTGTGTATAACTATACTCGTACTCTACCCCGCCAGGACCAGTAACAGCACCAGTAGCCCGTAAGGGATGCCGAATCAAAGCCATCATTGTCGGTGCACTAAATTTCCTGGAGATAAAAGTGGAATAGCTACTTGGGAAGGAGATTAGCCCGGTTGTTGCTGTGTGGGCGTCGTTTGTGGTGCCGGTGATACTGCTTCTGCTTGGTATCCTGGAGGCAGTCCTTTGTATGTAAGCAGGGAACAATATTGTGTTGAATTTATCGCGATGTTTTGTGAAAGGAACTACTATTTCTGTGAAAATGCATATTGTGTGGCGGTTGATAGCAGGTGCATTAAGAACGGAGCCGTAAGTGTTTCGCGAAAGAAACGGACAAATCCACTTGTCACTCTGATGCTGAGAAGTCAAGGCGACCCTTGTCCTTGCCGACCCCTAAATCGGGAAGACAATTAAATTTATGTTCAATTTAATAAACCCGAATGGAAAGAAATGAAAATCAGAAACGTAAGGCAACGGGGACACATCCGTGTGTCAATTTTGTGAACAAGTCAGTCAGTCTGGTGATGCTATTCCATCTCTCCTTTAGTATGTGGTGTGATGGTCCACCCATGAAGGACGTAGCAGCTGACCAGAGTGAATATCGAATTTACTCCCGAGCTGCTACTGCTGTCATTTTAAGAGGAACACCTTTCGAAACGAAGTGAAATAATTTAATTGATGAGTTTGTATCACCGTTGCGCGTTAGGAATTTCAATGGAAAATTGATTTAGGACCATGCTCTTCATATCCGCTCGTCCTTTCAGCGTACACAGTGACATATACGCGAACGTGAGTTGTGAGTTTGGTCTATTTTTCAAGATTTTCGAAACGTGTACGTGACGGAAAGTATTTGAGACTAGGTAACATCGACCGCAAATCCTTGGAGCATGGCAGATTGAGGACACGTCTCACGTCCATACCCCTTTTACCTGCTTCGCATCCTTTTTATTTTTTATCAAATTTAATTATCTCAGATTCATAAGAAATCTCTTCATTTTTCCACTGTTCATTTTTATTCCAGATAAAATTTTTAAAAACCAAAGAAGGTACAGCAATGGTACAAATGGGTGATTCAGTTGCGGTCGAACGTTGTGTACAGCATCTAAACAACATTCCCATTGGCAGTTCGGGCAAAATTCAAATAGCGTTCTCCAAACAGAATTTCCTATCGGAGGTCATAAATCCGTTCTTACTTCCAGATCACACGCCCAGTTTTAAGGAGTACACTGGCTCAAAAAATAACCGATTTTTATCGCCTGCCCAGGCCAGTAAAAATCGCATTCAACCACCGAGTAAGGTAAGTGTAATCGCTGGATAGCTCCACACCATATAGTTATCCCCAATTTCCCTTTGGTAGATTCTTCATTTCTTCAACACACCACCTGGTCTCACCGAGGATCAACTGATAGGCATATTCAATATCAAAGAAGTTCCAGCCACATCGGTACGATTATTCCCATTGAAAACGGAACGATCGTCATCGGGACTGATTGAATTTCCAAATATCGCTCAAGCAGTACTGGCGATCATGAAGTGTAATCATCTGCCAATTGAGGGTAAAGGTGAGTTCTTGATGGACTTTTGTTTGTTTCAATGGTTCGGTCGTAATTTTCTGGATAAACAAAATCGAAGAGCAGCTCTAAGGGTTTTTGTGCTTGTTGACAAATTTGTTCAACACGCACACACTCCTAGTGGCAGTTACAAAAAAAAAATACAAAAACAAAATTCGATTCCAAAATGGGGACGGAAGAAGAACATTCAAAATTTTATCAATGACATTAAACAATCCTTTTTTTATATACAATACATTTATACAATATTACTTTTTTTCATTCTGTTATTTATGAGTCTTTTTCCTCTCACGCCCAAAGTACATTAAATGTGAATATCGCATGAAGACATAAGCATTGCAATTGCAATTTTATGACAAAGAAATAGAAAGATATACCAAATAAAAACTCAGATCGCCTATCCGAGGTTATTCAGGACACTATTCCATTTTCCCTGTCATAAATTTTCAAGCAGCGTTCTTTATATCTTATTCGATATTTTAGAAATAGGAACACAATCAACAAAAATGAAATTGAAATATTAGAGCAACGAGAAACTCATGCGATATACCACATTTCTGATATTCACAACACAAATTCGGTGTCCCTCAAGGTTCCGCATTGTCTCCAGTATTCCTTTCCATTTTTTTTTTAATGATTTATCTATTCATCGAATAATTGAAGATAGTACTCTTAGCGTCACACATTCATTCCCAGATTCACGATCTTGTTCGTCGGTAGCTCATTCCATTCCGATATTCAAGCCATCACTAGTTGAAATTTGATGCTTTGACAACACAATACTGTCTCCTAAGCTGAAACCTTACCCCGACCTGCAGTCGATATTCGTGAATAATACTTGCATCTTAGAAACTGAACAGCCCCCCATCCTGAGTATGTCCGTTACTGGTTACCTCAACTGGATCACATAACAGGTATCGCCACATAGGCTGCGAAATGCGTAGGATTCTTAAAAGGGATTATTTTCATTAACTGTCTGTGAGATATGACAGCAACCTTTTTTGCTGATTAAACTACACCCAATACGGCTATATTTTAAAATTGAAAAAATATCATTCACATCAGTACCAATCAAAATTCAAAACCTCAACGGCTCCATTTACAGGACTAGGTCCCAGAAGTTCTATACGTCAGACTGGATCTTATTCATGATTGAATGACGTTATTCTCCACTTGGTCATTTGCAATAAAATAATCCAGGAAAATTCTAAGGACCATTCAACGCGTCTATTCTGGAAATAACGCTTGCTGGAAACTTCTCTTGCAACAACTCCAATGCAACGCTCGATGTATGGTACGTTGCGCCGTCTTATTGGAACCACATGTCACTCAGGTCCATGTTATATAATTGGTCGCAAAAAGTCAATTATGAGCCACTTCGCCATTGATTATCATCGTTTGGCCATTCACCTTTTTAAAGATGTATGGTCCAATGATGCTTCCTGCCCAAAATCCATATCAAACAGTAGGTTCCACAGCAATGGCGACTCTGTAGGCTAATGACTTTACCAGTTTTGCTTGTTCAAAGAGCCGTTCAAAATGTGCTTCATTACTGAAATAACTTTTTCGCCAAAATTTACATCCGTTTTCAACTGCTCAAGTATCCAATCAGATAACGATGAGCTCGATGATTTTAGAGTTTTAGATCCAAGAACTTTTCTTAAATTCAAGTCTTTTCGTTAAGTTGTTAAAGTCGCATACAAGGTCTTGAGCGAAGTTTTTAGTGACCGCAGCAATATTCTCAGCAATATTGGGAAGCAACTGAACCGCTTTCTCTCGGTTCACGATCATACGATCTTATTTCGACCGTAAATATGTTAAGCTCCCGAAGAGCTTGGCAAAAAGAACACATTTTTTTATGAAAAGTGGCAACATTTTCAGCGCACCCATTGGTGTAGCGCTCCGTGGTAATACGATGACCTTGTAAAGACACAACGCCGTAGAATAACAGCCTCGTAATTTGAACCGTCAGAGCAATAAACTCTCAAAATTCGAACATAGCTTTTGAAAACCTCTTTATATCATAGATGCAAAGAAAATGTATGTTCCCCGGTTCTGGCTATGATTTGAGTTGACCTTTAATGATGATCTCCGGCCTATTCACCTTAGATCTCGTTACCACTGCTGGATAATCGCGAAATAAAATTGAGAGAAGACCTAAGCATTAGACAGCATTTTTTGGAAATTGCTGTTTATGTACTTATTGTATCTATTTATTATATTTATATGTATTTATTGCCTCTCCTTATCTTATATTCCCTATAAAAAATGTTCTGGCAAACTAGCTAGTTGTGCTAGTCGCTTTCCATGCCGAATGCTGAATGTAAATATAGCCCAGAGTCTGCCGTCTTTCCTTTCCTTTCTGTCTTCGAACAAAATTAATGTGGAACTTCTTGTCACGTTCAGTTTATACTGCCCAATAACTTACATGTTATTTTCGTTTTATTATGTTTGCTTATGGTGGCTTATGTGAATGTAATTCTTATTCTCCTTTCTGGATTATTAAAAAAAATTGATTTAATCGTACGCAACACATTAACGAATTCGACGAAAGAAGCTGACATCAAAGGGGAGCATCACAGTTATTAAAAGTAGTCAAGTCGAAATGATGCCCCACTTGAAAGCGAATCAGATAAGTCCGTGACTTCTGTTGGATGTACCTTGTAGTGTTGGAGAACCTGGACATTGTTTGTCTTGAGTTAACCTCTTTTTGCTCGATGTCTTAAAACGTCTCGTAAAATACCCAAAAAAATCGTATCTCCGGTTCGATTCAGCACACAGTGCATTCTTACACTTTTTTATATTTTTTTTACTGTCAGATTCATGATCTCCTTGACCTGACCCTTTCGTCGAAAACATCAATATTACAAGGAGCCATCCCTCATTCTAAGTTCGAACACATCAAGTGGAATTTGGCTTGTCTTCAAACTATTTTGTGAGTGATCCTTAATGAAACTATAATCCAGCGAATGCTTCATGTCCACAAGCCTTTCTTCAAAGGTTCAATACAGCCTTATATAGGACACCATTTCGAAGGTGATAAAAGGACGTAAAATAAACTATTATCTATTATTTCTTATTCAAAAAGTCTCGTATCAAATGTGTTTTCGAGGGTTCATCGGGATATTAACAGATTGATTGTAGTCGTCATTGGACATGGGATTTTTGGCGGACATGCGGTGGGTGAAAATCAGGAACTCTGCGTTCATACTCTGCGTGTGCATTTCCAATATAAGATCTTAATGGCATGGAATAAAGTTACTGTAAAACTACAAACAACGCGAAAAATTCAGTCGAATCTCTCGAATCCCAAGACAACCACCCCCGGAGAGTAGTGAACGAACATATTCGACACAAACCATTTGCACCCCGTCCAGGTTGTGTGACAAACATTAAAAGAACGTAACTCTTGAACCTGCACGAATTATAAAAAAAAAAAAAAAAAAAAAGGAACACGCTTGTGTCGATGAAACCGAAAAACTGTCCATCCTTGATATGTGTATTAATACTAAACTTAATTGAAATGATCACATATTTGAAGTCGCCAAAAACACGGCAAAATGCAAGAAATATTTCACCTCCGATATTGTCTTCAATTTATAAGGCCTACATCCGCCTCAAGCTTGAGTATAACGCTCATATCTGGTCTGGTACCCCTCAGACCTCACTGCACCTACTATGTAGATAGAATACAACAGTCAATTGACTCGCTCGAACACCGACGTAATGTGTCTTCCTTTTCACTGTTTTATCGCTATTTTAAAAATAAGGGGAACTGTATTGTTTCGCAGGTTTTATTAATGAGTTTCATCCATTTTCCCTGTTTGAAATACGAGTATCCAAAAGGTATCTGTAGAATAAAGGCTGAATTGATTGATTGACATAATAACAGCTACCACAAGGTTTTTCATACCATCGACTCTAAACGCCCTGCACACGATCAATGTTAATTAATAAGTGTAATTGACGCCCCTTTATTGTCAAGAAACATTTTTTTATTCGATTCGCGCAGGTTCAATAGTTACGTTTTGATGGTGCAGATCGTTTGTGTCGAAGATTCGTTCTTGGGGTGGTTGTCCTAGGTAGGATTCGAGAGATTCGACTGAATTTGTAGCATTGGTTGTAGTTCACAATAACTGTTTTGTTTCCATTGATGAAAAATCACCACCACACGTATCAATGAACATTGATTATATTTTGCGTGAATTCTGTTTAGTCGTTTCATATGTGTCTACGAGAATGGACAATAATTTGTATCTGCTGTGGCATTTTTTATAAATTTCTAATAGCTTTTACCGCAATTTCTCATAAGATTTTAGTTTTAATTCTTTATTAATATACTTATTCCGATGATTTTACTTTCCCCAAACACTCATTTATTTTTATAAACTCAAGGTTTCTTGACATTGAAGGGCACACAAACGATCAATGTTACTTGGATCATGACTCATTCAATTCATTTAAGTAACATTGATCGTGCGTAGGGCGCTTAATAATTATTTTTATTATCACTAATGCCCATTTAGATTTCGGATGATCAGAGCCTCGTTTACAATCCTCCGCCAACCTTCCCTGTTGTGAGTGTGTTGTTTATATGTTTCGTTGTCCTGCTCCATCTCTTTTACGTCCATAAATACTTAGCCTCACCGCCAGATGACGCCAGTATCGCAAGAGCAACTTACTATCGTGTAGTACATTCTACTAGACGGCTACTGTCGAAATTTCAGACAGATCGGACTCGTACTTTTGTCTTGACCGCGTGTGGAAGCGGGAATGTCCGTGGATTTTAGAAAAATGGAAAAAGAGCAATATCGGCCGGTGATTCGATTCTTGTTTTTGGAAGGGAAATCGCGCAGCGTTTGGATGCTGTGTACGGTGACTCTACTCCTTGGCGAACATCAAAAATTGGTCAACGTGTTTCAACGTGGTCGCACGTCAGTTTTTGATGAGCCACGTCCAGGTGCCCCGAAAACGGCTACCACGGAGGATAACGTGACAAAAATCCACGATCTCATATTGGCAGACGGCCGATTGAAGGTGGACGAGATAGCTGAGACAGTAGGCATTTCAAAAGATCGCGTGGGTCATATCCTGCATGAAATTTTGGGCATGAGAAAGCTGTCGGCGCGATGGGTGCCGCGTTTGCTCACTGCGGACAACAAGCGCAACCGTGAGACCACTTCGGAGCAATGTTTGACGCTGTTTAAGCGCAATCCGAAGGAGTTTCTGCGTCGTTTCGTGACAGTCGACGAAACATGTATCCACTGGTACACACCAGAGACCAAGGAACAGTCGAAACAGTGGACTTCACCCGGCGAACGTGCTCCGAAGAAGGCGAAGACTGTCCCATCGGCCGGAAAGGTGATGGCCACCGTTTTCTGGGATTCACAAGGTGTGATCCACATCGACTACCTGGAGAAGGGCAAAACGGTCACAGGGCTGTACTATTATTGGGCCGATTCGACGCCGAATTGAAGAAAAAACGGCCCCACTTGGTGAAGGAAAAAGTGCTCTTCCACCATGATAACGCAACGGCTCACACATCCGCCCTCGCCATGGCCAAATTGGGCGAATTGGCCTACGCACTGCTGCCCCATCCACCGTATTCTCCAGATTTGGCCCCGTGCGACCCCGTCTTTTTGTTTCCAAACTTGAAAAAGTCACTCGCCGGGCAGAAATTTCAGTCGAATGACCTCGAGAAAACGTATTTTTCAGACGGGTTAAAGAAGTTGGAGCATCGCTGGGTCAAGTGTATCGAGCTAAAAGGAAACTATATTCAAAAATAAATCGCAATTTCTCCAAAATGTCTGGTTTTCTTTTGTAGGCTAAGTACTTATCGGACCACCCTCAATTACAAGAAATGAACCACCAACTATTGGTAGACTTTATAAAGATAGTGAAGAATCAGTTAAGAAACTCTAATAATGACAGGAAAGGATATAGGTTGAGAGGTAAATGAAGAGAAAACCAAAAAGACACGATTAACGAAGGTGACTAAGGAGGAAAATAGATTTCGAGTCTTAGAAAACGAGAATTTAAGAAGAAGAACCTTGGTGGAAACAGGAAGAAGAAATATATACATATATAGAAAAAAGCTACACAATCAAGGACTCAATGAACTCTATTTAGCCCCAAGTATTGTCTCAGTAATAATATTGTGAAGATTAAGATGGGCAAGACGCGTAGAACGAGTGGACGGTCAAAAGAATAGTGATTAGAACATTCGAGTATAGTGAAAATCAAGGAGCGCCGTGACGCAGTGGGTAGTGTGTCGGCCGCTGACGCAAGATGAGCGAGTTCGGATCCCGATAACACCAACGCCATCGAATGATTATTTCGCGGCGTCCCTCCTCGGCGGGGTACTGGCAAAACCCACCGTTGAACACTTGCCATAAAAAAGCTTCTCGGCCCTCGCCGTTCGGAATCGGCATTAAGCTTTAGGTTCCGTTCACTTGTGTAAAAAAAAAATCGCACACAACATAAGTGGATAAAAAGAAGCTTGGCTCTAGCTCTTCAAGACCTCTAACGCCATCTAAGGTGTCTGTCTGGCAGTACAATGGACCAGTATTTGTGTTTGAGTGCTCCAACAGATAGCAGAAGCCTTCAAAAAAAAAAAAAAAAAATTGTGAAAATCAGGTCACTCGTCAAGCAGTTCCTCGTGAAACCAAAAACCACGTTGAATGGTAGTCTTTAATTATTTCCATAACTTATCATGTCAGTCTCTTTAAGAGAGTATTTGACAACACCATGTAACAACGATCGGCTCTAAGTGTGGAATAAAGTGCAGCAAAGTTTTGTCGCATTTGTTGTAAGTATAACCAGGATTTAAGAGTGGTACAAGCATTCTTAAGAAAGTCGTGAAGACGGTGCAAATGAATTATAGACCTATTTTGACGGCATTAGTGCACAGCGTCAATAACGAGTGCTGCCTACGAAGTCATCTGCGTGCAGAATCTGAAAATACTCCCGGATTTGGGGCAAGAAAGATCAGCCTTTGCACCAAGATAATTGTTTTCAATGATATTATGTATATACTACGTCAAGCTTGGCTTCGTGTGACTTTGCTTTGCCCATGAAATTTGTGAAAGTATTAAAGGACCATTGTCTTGCCAGCTTAAAGGAGATTAAAATCGAGACTGCGCCGGCATGTGAATAAAACTGTTTTTGAGAACCAGAAATTCCTGCTTCTTTCTTAAAAAATCTGGTATAATACAAAACTTCACAAGGTGACCTTCAGGCTTAAATTATCATTGCACCAAAAATTCATTCGAGCTCCTATCTAAGACACAACCAACATTTTTCAGCGAACTACATAAAAAAAACTTAAGCAAGAAGCCTCACTTGTAAAAGCCTTAAACCCTGGCAAATGTGGCTTTTTAAAAGTCAAATAGTCAATCCTGTCATGCCCCGACTACAAGTAGGGCAAAGAAAACCACACAGAAAACGATCTTAAGTTGTAGCTCCTGAAAAAAAACTTTATAAATTGGTCTGACATTGAGCGGATACAATGCGACAACACCGACGAGGATGTTAACGATGGCGACGACAACGATCATGATGTGGGCAATGATGATGATGATAAATGAAAGCAATGATAACAAAGACGATGACATGCAGGACAAGAATAAAAGGCAAAATCTGTGGAGTGATTACACACAAGACTACACTATTAGTCTTTGGTTTTCTTTATTTACTATCCTTCGTCCCACGTTCATGTCTCTCCGATTCGGTAGGAGATAGAAAAAACAAAGCAATTACGAGTGTTCCACAGGATAGCAAGGGTTAAATGTTGTTCCGAGTTTAGTCGGCTATTTCCGTTTGTCATCAAGGTTTTCTTTTTTTTTGTTAAATTATTGTTTGTCATTAGGAGATCCTTGCCCTTTTCACTTCCGTACGTAATTTCAAAAACACACTTTTTTCTATGTTCTCATCCTTTTCTGTGTTGTGAAAGTCAGTCATAAAGAAATGATATAAGAGGATACTGCTAGGCTTTTCAGGGAAAATTAAGTTTGCCGGTCGAAATTCTTGCTTTTCTGTATTCGTCCTTTTTTTTTATGTAGCCTGTTTCAGTTGGTTGGGTTTTTCTTCTTTTTCTGTGAGTTATTTCGGCTTGCGGTTGTGGTTGTATAAGGCCGAGTGCACATTCATGGAAAAAAATCCAATTCACTGAATTGGATGTTGTCTTTCTCTTTTTCCGTTGGTTTGTTTTTGTTAAGGCTGATTGAAAAACTTCCAGGGTTTGGTCATTAAATGCCGTTTGGAGGCTTTTCATCAGCGGGGGTCTTCCATCGTGTCGAAGACCTGTAGTCCGATTTTAGATTTTAAGGGTAGTGGTCCTTACGGCCTTACCAATTGTTTACAAGTTGGCGATGACACGTCCTAGAATTTTAACTTACCACTCACACTCACACTATGGAGGTTGACACAAGTCAGTCGGACCATTAAGCCCCAATTCGAGGAACTGAAAAAACGAGCGTTATTGATTCGGAGCTTAAAACCCAATTTCCACGAAGCTCATTCAATTAAAAGATCTGGACTTTTCTCTACGGTACGCATAAATTAAAATAAAACAAAACTTCAGTCAGTTCCCGACGAATTCCATCAAAGCAAACTCGATGGCGTCCATACCATGGTTCACCTTTTCCACCTCCACTTGTATATTCGATTTATTGAATTCAATATCCCGAAACCAAGCAGCAACAGCAACTATCATAGCAACGTCCCAATTGATAGTAGAAATCCAAGTCGCAATCCACTCCCCATTACGATGTCCTCTGATATGCAGTTAACCGGAAATCGAGGACGAACCCCCGCATTCCGCCGAATAAAACATTGTCTGGTTGGTTGAATTTTTCATGACAAACAACACTTCTATCCCGAGAATCGTATTCCCAGTTATCGATTAATCATTGGAACATTACACACGAATGAGTTTATATCCGATGAATTGTTTTTTCTACGGCCATTGTGCGCCTGGATATGGATACGACGAGGAGAGGAGGAGTCTCTGGCACATTTCTCCTTTATATCGACGCGTTTTGTTTCTGGTTGTTATTGCCCAATGGAAAGAAGGAAAGGAAAAACTTGGAAAGGAAAAAAGAAAGTCATAAAATCGGGAGGATTCGAATCGTGGGTTGGGAAATCGTTGCGGCCGGGAAGTCAATGGCCCGAAATGCATTTGACTGTGAATGCCGTAGCCAAGTTCATTAGATAATTGGAACATTAGTGGCTTTATGGTGTAGCCTCTAGTTGGATTTTTTTTTATTTTAAGCGTGTGTGTGTGTGTGGGTGAGTGTGCCCACTCTGGCTGTGGGCCAAGATGTGTTTTGTATTCAAACGACAAACACTAACGCCTTCGGTTCATAAATTTCGTCGCTATGGAAGCATCAAGGGTGGTTTCGGTTATGGATAGGTTCTTGGCAAGAAGGTACATATGAACTAAGAAGGAACTAAATGATTTCCTTGCCGAAATGTGCTTAAGCCATTAGCTGTCGTGTATGCGGGCGATATGGTGGGCAGTTCGTCTCAATTCAGATCGTTTGAGATAATTTTTTTTTATTAATTAAGAGGCTTATCTTACAGTCAGCAAGGAGGGCACTGCTCCAGAAAGATCATTAGACGAGATATCCTCAACCATCCTAATGAAGCTGAGAATTATACCCAGAAGAGTAGAGGTAACTTCCTCGGGAGACACGACTTTTGTGAAAAAGGGTGGCAGAGGGCAATGCACTGCAATCTCATCATTCGGGGTGAGGTATTAAATTTATTAAGGTAAAATCTGAGGCGGAAGTATTCTGATAGGTAGCTGGCAGGTCTTTTGATATCGTCGTTTTAAAATGTTTATGGGGAGTTTGTTCAAGAGTTGAAGTCGTTCAATTCTATTTTATTGAGACAATTTATGCTATTTGATCTCAGCTCTTTGAGTATTGTGTGGCTATCGATAAGTATAGGGTTATCCAATTGTCCTAATTTGACACCCCTGTCTCAACCACATACGTCAAATCGGACTATCATCTGATAGCGCATTACGAACAGATAATGTTCCTGCGAGATCTCTCAACGGTGAGGATCAGGTTAAATGGTTTGGGATCAATATCCACCTTTTTTTGCCGATACCGTGCTTAACGTTTAACGAGCTTTGTGGGCCGCGGTATCCTCGACGGACCAGGATCTGTTAATAAATTTATTTTGTGACACCAGCAGACACACTAGTATCGTCGGCGCGGCGGTAACACTACTCTGCCCCTTAGTGTTAAGAGTTAAGACCCGTTCGAGACACTTGTTCCTAGTCCCTTTGCCACCTGGTTATTATCGCGTTGACTGTCCCCGTCTGGATGAGAACCCGAGTCTGGATTCTGACTGGTGGTGGGTTGCCAGGAGTAGCGTGAGGTCAAGTCTGTCTGGGTGAAAACCGAGTCGAGGCTCTAATTTCTGTTGGCTTGGGCCCTCGCGATCACGACGTGTCCAAGGTATTTTAGGTCCTGCTAGAAAAATTCGCATTTTTCCGTATTAATTCTCAGGTTCGCAGTCCTCAACATCAAGCTTAAATACCTCTCGCCAGTCAAGATGATGTCGTCCAAGTATGCGAACGCATGCAGTTCCATCCCGAGACCTATCACTTGGTCTAGTGCGCGCTGAAAATGGCATGACTCGCCACTGGAAGAAGCCTCTTCCCGGTACCGTGAATGCGGTATACTTTTTCTGTAAGGGCTGTGTGAAGGTTCACTGAAGCCCTTCTCACAAAGTTCGTCGATCTCCTTGTTGATGGTCGCTTGCATTGCCGGATTCTTCGGGTAGTTCCGTTGCTTTATCGGCCGATCATCCTTCATATTGATCTTGTGGAACGTAATATTTGATATCCCTTCCAGGAATGGCTTTGACGTCATTTGTGTCTCCCTCGTCAGTCCGCCCTCTTATGATGTTTTGAAAGTTTTACTGCTCGGCGTCCGTTGCACGTTGCTGAGTTGACTCATATGTGCAACGCTGTGGTTCCTCGAGTATTACAGTCTTGCGTGCGGTGGGTTGCTCGATGAGTCGCTCCATAGAATGTCTTGGTGCTTCGGTGCTGTGAATACTTTCGTTAACTTGTTCCTTTCGTTCTTTTCTTTTCTTTCTTATGTGCAATTTTCCTGTGGGCCTCATTTGTGTGTCATTGCGGTGACTCATATGTACCGCCCCGTGGTCCTAGGGATGGTCTCTTTTGTCGATGTGCCTATTGTAACCGTCGGCCAGTCGGAACCTCGGTGTCAGTTCGAACAATCGTCCCCTTCTTGGCGAAGTCGATTGAGGCCGTTTGATTTATAAAGCTGCTCGTGACCCCTGTCAAGCATCGCCGTCGCTTGTTGTTGGCCTAAGAGGATGACAGCAGTTATGCGGCTGGCCTCCAAGGACAAAGGGTTTAATTTTGGCAGACTGGTGACGCTGGTCCTGGCCTCACGGTCGCGCGATTCGAGTGAGGCCGCGGTCCATTTCCCGTCTGTGGTCGGCAGCATTCGATGATCCGTCTGCCCTGTCGCGCGTACTCCTAAAATGATTGGGCTCTCCCTGTTTGCGACCATGTTATGCTGCTCGTACCGTTAAGGTGTTAAGGATTCCCTTGTTGGGGAATCGTATTCTTCCTAGATCCTCTCGAATTTTTCGGCGTGTCTCATCAGTTCGTCCAACGTCTGGAAGTTCCCTGGGCGGATGTACAGCAGGTAGTCTGTCTTTTGTATGTCCGGGATAGTTGTTGTTCCGGAGTGTAACCCACCTGTCTCATAGTGGTCTGCATATCCAGGACGTAGTCTTCGCAGGGTTCCTTCGGACATGGTCTTTTTCGCCTAGATCTTCCATATATGAGCTAGTGACGAAGAACTGCAGAAAATTCGCCCGGAAAGCCGCCCATGTGGACCATTTCCAGTTGTTGTTTCGTAACCACATGATTGTTTCTCGGTCAGTGAGAAGTTCGGGCATGGCTGGTTGTATGAGGTCCAGGGGGGTCCTTAAGCAGCTCATCCTTTCCAGGAATGCGATCGGTTCCTTACCGCCATTATACTTCAAGGCCCATTTGCCGACTTGGTCAATCACTGCAGGGTATCTGACCTGATCGTGCAGCTCGTCGAGCCTCGGGGTTCCGGGAATGGACATCCTTCAAGATATGTTCGCCCTTGAGCCGGCATTGATAAGCCCCTCAGCTGGTCCTTATCACTGGGCTTCGTCGGCGTCGACGGTCGCATTTGTGTGGCGAGGATGGGGACTGTCGCTCGTCGGTGACGTGCCTCTGGCTCCGTCAGACGTTGCTCCTGAGCTGTTGTAAGCTCTGCCCCCGTCATCCACATTGACAGTCGACGCCTTAGTTCGTCGGCCGTGCCGTTGAGATCTAAGTTGAATTCACATAGGTAAAGAGGGAGTTCGTCCTTGGTGAGAGTGTAGATCCACCCTGTTCGCACCATGGTTTTGAGGCTGGTTAGGTGATATTAACCTTAACTAGTTCCGTTTCACTGTTCGAGGCCAATGTAACGAGCTTTCTGATCCGGGCAAAATAGGCCCATAGATGGTCTGCATGTCGAGGTGCTTTCTGATCGAAGGAGTCTTAAGGCACTGCGTCTATGCTTTTTTTCTTTTTTTTGTAGAGAATAAAATATTTGCACCATATAGAGTGACAAGCGGACCCCACAAGCGGACCAGTAGGAATGCAGTTAAGTGGGAAGGTTATGGTCCTACACTTCTGACCATAACGACGCCGGGATAAAAAGGAAAAGAAGAAGATAGAGTGACAAGCCATGGGTGGGATTTCCCATGTGAGGGGTCGTTGATGAAAAGTGCTAGTGAAAGGATTCAACCCTGTGGGCAGCATTTTTTGCTGGTGGTGCTGTCATTGAGACCTCTCCGCTCGTGTTTGAGATAATGCGGCTTTCGAGCTTTGCCCAAACCCACCGGTTAATGGGATGTCCGACACTCTTACCATGCACGACAACGCGCTGTTGTTGTTCTCAGCAAAACCAATACTCAATTACTAACCAATCAGAAAAGGATCAACTTTTTTATCTCTCATTTGACTTGCAGGCGAAGAAATGCAGGAACACATTCGTCATCTTTTTGTCGGCAATCACAATATGATGCAAAAAAACCCTTCCTTCCTTGCTGTGCTAGAACAACAGTTTGCGCCTGAAAAAACTTCGTTCGACGTCTCTCCTTGTTTTTGGACCATTTCCAAGGCTTTTAAACAATGGCTTGTTGAGTTACGACCAGTGTATCTGCAATCTTCTGTTGCTTTTGCCATAAACCTTGATCCAGTAATGCCTCAAATCCTGCGTTTTGAAACTTTGTCACCGGTCGCACCATGTCTTCCACATTGAAATCAGTTTGAAATGATTAGCAATATATTCTTTAAATAATAGAAGCCTCACCGTAGATTATTAGATGGGCTTAAGTCGCAGATTTTTACAAACTGTAAGCGAAAGCCAAAATCTCGAGAGTCGATATATGTGCGCCGAAAAAATTTACAAATTTAATGAAGAGTTATTAACAGGTGCCCAACTTATCATGTGCCGTTTCTAACCTGAATGAACCGCTAGCACCATCTATTGGGAAACAGCAAATTCTCATTTTGTATATCTAACAAAAAAATATACAAATCTCGACAGGATGCTCCGTCCTGTTTAGTTCTACAGCTTCAAAAAGCTTCTTCAATGGGTGAGGTTAATCTTTTATGTTTATAAAGCTACACCATTCAATTTTATGCAATTTAAAAAAGCACTCCCTGAAAGAAAAAAACATTTTTTTTTCTACCGCGACATGCAGTCAATGTCAAGTGGAACCAAGAGCTCACTCACCCTTAGTTGTCTTTAATTGCTGAGAACTTTTCATGTGGCTCTAAAGCCTCTTGACTACTTTATGATTGAATAGAGCAGATGACAGGATGTTACGTGGCTATATTAGACTTTCAGTAGTGACGCAATTTGTCACTGACCATTGGCGGACGACGTCCTTCATGAGGTTACCTTTGTGAAGTTTATGCCAAGGCAATAATGGTATACCCATGATTTCTAACCTCCAGATCACATCATCTGACATAGAGCTCCCTTAAAACAGAAATGCACTCACGGCTTGTAATGGATGCATTTATTCTGTAATCGTCTCTGTTCTTACGAGCATGTACCGCGCCACCCTGTACAATGTCAGTCTTTTAGCTTACCGCAAGGAAATAATTAAAATCACTACGTTTCCGTTCCAGTTACACCACGTTTACAATTGTATTCCACTCCTCATCAGCCCGAGTAGCAGTAACAGTCGTCAAGAGTCTGTGTTTGTGTTATGCCCCGTATCCTTCAGCCGACGGACGAGTTTTATATTTATGGCAAAAACGAGTCGAAGCACAGTTTGTAGGCAGCAACACACAAGCGCAGGTAAATGGGAAATAGTGGAATAGTGGGTTGTTATTTGTTATTATTCTGCACTCACATATGGGCCCTGCATCCGTCCTGGTGCTCCTTCATCTCCGCGTCAGCGTTTGATCGAAATTAAGCCCAAGTGGAAAACAATTCGCAATTTCCGGTACAGTACATGCATAGGCATCAGCATATGCACATACGATGATCCAGGCGTATGATGACATGTGTCAAACGTCGGATTCCAAGTAATATGTACAGTAGTATGTCAATACAAAATAATCTCATGGAATCCTCGTTTTTGTCCATTCCTCTTCTATCATATCCTGCGAGGCAATGTGCGGTGTAATGGAGTGGAAGTGCTTTACTGCTTTCATGCTTCCGTCATCCTGTTACCTTGCCTTCTGTATGGACTTTGAATTATTGACATTTTTGCGATGGTGTTTGACATTAATTTTTCAATTTTATTGCAAAATTTGTTAAGCACTGGCGGAGTTGATGGATGGAGAACGCTTGGGCCGTAAATAAGGATCAGGTTGTGGGTCTGGATTTTTATGCAAGTTATTGGGTTTTATTTATGCAAAGGATGTTGCGGGCAAGTTGTGTGCGATCGTGGTGAATGTCAATTAGTTTTATGGCAATTGGGAGATTGTTCGAAGTAGACATAAATTTAAAATATGAAATTCTATTTTAGAAGGTAGTTGTATGACTTAACTGACATGAGGGGAACCAGGAGATTCGGAGAATGAGATATCAAAACTGGGTGGTAGGCTTACGTCATTTAGAGCCCCTTGGTTTGGTAAATCTACAACTATTCGGCCTAAAAGTGTCACACAACTTGGTAGGTTAACATATTTAGTTTCATAGTCATGCATACACAAGAATTCACCTGGATGAATGAAAATATCCAGCAGAAGCCCGATGGGATTACGTTCGCTGCATATGGAAATGTAAATATGTGTGTGTCTATTGAGACACATCATTTAATTGCTTGTTGCTGATCTAAATCTGGTGAAATGGGTTAAAACGAGCTTAAAGACATAAGGACCACAGATTGACACGATGAATTCCAAATCGGTTCGGAGTGTGATATCAAAACCATACTCATGTATGCTTCAGGCTCTGTGAATACGACGCCAACGTGAAGCACGACAACACGACGTCTTTTACGAGTATTCCAGGATCGCTTTACCCATGATTTTCTTTCTCTAGCAATCCTTACTTTTGTGTTTATAAAGCTCATGAGCAGCTGTAGTTTACAATTCTAATTTGACACAGCTTTATAGACTTTCTAGTATTACACAGCGCTATACGAGTACGGACATACGTACATGTTTATCGTCAAATTGTAGGCGGTATCTATGATTGCCTACTTTGATAGTCTCTCCATGGTAAGTCAAAGGTGAAGCTGGTGCAGGAACTTCGAAAAGCTTGATGAAAAGGATCTTGGGTATGTCGCCAATTTAACTTCGCCATATAGACGGTAGTATTTCGTACTAATAAAATAATGATCTGATACTTTGCACTTTCATAGGATGAATTTAAGATAGTTTATGCCACATCTTGAAAGGGCTGATTTTAGCTTAGAAGACAAGGAACGATTTGAACAGCCAAAAGTTTGAAGTTATAGAATTGGAGAAAGCGCTTGTTAAGGACACGTGTCAAACACTTCAAACATTTTCTGAATCTTCGGACGTTAATCTATCAAGGGGAGAAAATGCCTTGAAGCCACAGGAAAGATCAGCAAGCAAAGAAACTAGGTTCCATGCGAATTAAAACCGATACATCAAATCAAAGTGTTTTTCTTATCTGTTTTTTTTAGCTGCTTCATAGGCAGTATTATGCGGGATTTTCGCATCGAATTGTCACTGTCATGAGATTAAAATTCCAAGCGCCGATAGTCACTGGTCTCGCCCGACTATCAATATTTACGACCAAGCTAAACATCCATGCATTCAAGCTCTCGTACTCGTATGATGGGATAAGAAGGGTGTCGTCTACTATGAGCTGCTTCTGAAACCATCATTTCAGATCGCTGCTGAACAAAATGAATGCGCTTCAGCTGTGCAGTGAAAGAAAAACTGAACGAAATACCCCAAAACACCCGAAAAAGTAATCTTACAGCACCAACAATGATCGCACAATACAAAATCGCTAAAAATATTTGGAAATTCCCAAATTGAAATTCATACTCCATCCACCGTATTCTTCAGATATTGCTTCTTCTGTCTGTCACAATGAACGAGCAGAAGATTAATTGCATGAAAGTCTTGGCGTTCTTCCAACATGTTGTTTGCATCCCAAAGTATAGGAAAAGTAGTGGCTACGCTACGAATTATTTCCACCTCCCAAAAAAAAATTGCTTTTGCATGCTATAAACTGACCAATGTTATAACGATTGCAGCTTTTACGAGAGCTCTTCTATTTTTGCCCCAATTTGCCTAATTTCTTGATCTGAAGTGTTAGCCCTTAGTCCTTAACCTAACATTTTTCTGAAAAAAAAAATGGAAAACCCACTAAATGTAAACTTTTAAGTAAGAAACGAAAATAAAGACAAATTTAAGAGTCTACTTTAAATAACACATCGTTCAATAAGTCCGTAAAATGGCTAGTAGATGGCGCCACTATCGCAAATCCACATGATTTTGAAGAAGTACCAATTTGTAATGCATGCCATTACACATGACTTTTAGTTCACAAGTTACAGCGGTTTAACTAACAATGGATCTAAAACCAAATTCAACCTTCATGTTTTGACAAAGCTTGGCTTTTTAATGAGGCAAAATATCGTTAAAGCAAAGCAACGGTTCGACAAGTATTATTCCAACTTTGCGGGCTTTTGAGAGATGTTTCAAGAAAAAATTTCATGCGGTATGTGACAATGTGTGAAACATCGGTCTATCGCTACACCCCGAATTCAAATCAGACAGTCATATGAGTGGACAGCAAAGGAATAAAACCGTTCAAAGGTATCAAACACTTTTGGTCTTAAATGTATTCTACGATAGTTTGTAACATTGTTCCACCTGGGTTTCCTGTCATGAGCCCCAATCTTCAAAAATTCAACTCATACTTCAAATGCCATGACAAAAAAGCATAAACAGGTTTTTCATGACCTTTATGAAAAACGTGCCGAGATTGTTCCTCAAAATAGGTCCAAATATTATACATCACCGGATGACTGTTTTTAAAGGCTTTTATATCAATGTTTACGACCTCGGCTGCCTCCAACTTAATCAACATATTTTCTCCTTCATCCCCTCCGCGCCGAGGTACCAACTGTTCCAAGCTCTTCATAAAATCGAAAAAAAAGTCTTATCGTAAGCACCCGTTAATATCCACCAGCCCGTTTCGGCTCGAAAGTCATTCGCCAGCCAGCAGCATTAAACACATCCCTTCAACTGACCCCATTTACATTGTAATATAAGCCGCTCATTTCCTCGCCACCCTCTTCTAATTTATAGATTTTCTCTTGACACTCACCAATCAGCACTCGATTCCCGCTGCTTTCACCTCTCTATCACGAGTCAATATAAACTGTTGTTAACGATCGCATAACAACAAATTACTACTTAACCTTTATTACAAGCATTGAAGCATTTGCGATACAACATACCAGATACTTCGGATCCCAACCCAGGCCAGGCTCGATTGCACATCTACAAATCAGAGTTTTCATATCATTGTGCGCCTCTTGGTGCCCAATGTAATGGATACTCATTAAAATTCACATTGGACACTGATGGCAGTAACAGCAGTTGCTACTGCTGGAGGAGTCGAACGGTGCCCTCCTTTAACTGCGTCTGAAATGAAATCGGAACAGGATTTCATAATGACACTGTGAAGTTTTGAGGTTACATGCGCCGCGGCAGGGGAGGACCGTTAAAGAAGGACTTATTGGTCCTCGAGAACATCAAACGACTGCGGCAACAACTTGTTCTTGTTCCGAACGAGTGCGACGATGGCGGGAATGGGTAATTAGTTGCGACGATAATAAGGCGAAAAAAAAACCCCCAGAATTACTATAGCAACAAAAAATGGAAAACGGGAATGTCCCTACAAGTTTGACATAAAAAAATAAAACTTATCGACAATGTGGCACGAAGCTAATTAATTGGTAAAAAAGACGACGCGCGGTCAGTGGCGTGGGTTGGGTTCTACTAGGGTGGATTGGTATAGAATAATGCGATGGAACCGGCTGGTTGAATAAATCATTATAATTGCTGCTTCAAGTGTCGGACCAAGTGGTGGAGTTGAGCTTTCTTTTATACAGTTTTCTTGGTTTTCGTACTTTTCTTGCGCGCTTCCTACTCATATTTAAGGAGTTTCCGGTCGTGAGAAATTGCTTTTCTTTTCCGGTTGAAGATGCACTGTTAAATGGGCGATTTACCAACGAGGCAGCGGGCGACGGGGGGGGATTGGCGGAAGGCGAATTTCGTGGAGATGAATGCCATTAATTATTAAGGAGCTCAAGTGATGGAACTTTTTCTCATTCCAGACCGATTATCAAAGTTTTTTTTATTCGAATTCCTTCAATATGCGTTTGCATTGGTTTGCCCGGTTTTCCGGTCAATGGTGCCTAAGCGCCTTATGCGATACTTTCTTGAAAGTCGGAGGGTTTTCACATTAAAGTGATATTTTATTCTTCATTCTTATACAGCTATGGCTGTACATGCCATTTCCATAATCGGCTACATTGTAGCAAACAATTCCTAACAATTTGTTTACTGGTTGTAATCTACCCTTTAAAGCCAGGCATATAATGATTTTTGGTGAAGATATCTCAGAAGTCTGCTTTCGAACTTTTACTAAAACCTATAGAAAGCAGAGAAGTGCTAGCAACAATGCACTGTTTCTTCCTTCAAGATAATGAGCGGCGTCTATATGTCGAGTCAGTCTGGAGTGTTTCATGCACAACCTATCACCATTGCTTATACATATAATGAAATAATGCAGTAGTGATAGCAATGAATAAACACCTTAAATGGTCAATGGCCCATACTGTACATAGGAATGAGCTAAATTTGTAATAAGTGATTTTTTTAAACATTGGGCTTATAATTTTAAAAAAACACAGGAAAGTAGCAAAAGTGTATACAATTTTTATTTGAGTTGATAAATCAATGCCATTGCTTTTTAAAGATTATTTCGTCTAAATATTGACATTTTAAGTGGTCCAATTTCGAGACACTTTTTCGAGCATGTTGGCTGGTCTCCCAATGTTGCAATTGATGAGAGCTTATCGACAAGGAGTCGAAGAGTGATTTGAAAAAAGTCTTAGGGCTTCAAATCGCACAATCTAGCCGATCAACTCCAGGTCCAAAACGAGAGATAAACTGCTCACTGAACCCCTTTCTAAATTAATCCATCGGATTCGCATGCTTTCGCCAGACCATAAACCGCACCAAACGTTGCATTGACAGCTTTGGGGTTGCTCATCGGACCAAATATTGCAGTTTTTTTTATTAACATATCCATTCAACCAGAAATGAGCTTCGCTGAGGACAATATGATACAAAAGTGCATGTTCGTCCAACTTTGGTGTGTCGTTCAGCTTCACTGGCTGTAACATTTTAGAGCACGATCAATAGCTGCGAACGACAACGAATGAACAAATCACGGTCCTCATTAACACTACAGCAGCAATATTTGTACGCACTATACGCATTCGGGATGGGAAATTTAGTCACTATGGCTTGAATTACGTGCTCAATGGGTTGATTATAATTTTTCACTGAGCATGTATTTTGATTTAAAAAAAAATCAATAATGCAATGCTCGGATGTAAGTACATATTTCCAAAATGAAATGGCAAAGCTAACTGAGCGTCCTGGACTTGATATATGTCATGAACCATGCTTGAGCAGTTAAAAATAGAACATTAAAAAACCACACAGCAAAAAAAATCACCCTTCACGTGTGTTTTGAAGTACTTGCCAAATCAGGTTATTCAAAATGACTATCCTAAAGAATAAATAAATTTGATTGCATATAAGCCCAACATTGGCCTGAAGCAACGAGTTGCCAATGAAGCTCTTACTAGAACGATAGTAAAGGCGACTAAATAGGTTTTGCAGATCAATGTTTTTTTGTTTTTTTTAAGATGAGTCCAACGCTGAAGACTTGACTAGAATTTCGAGATAGAAAAATTTTAAAATTTGAGATAGTCAAGGCGACTTCCGTTTCGGCTATTCGGCAGCAAGGATAGTTACGGAGAAATCAGCCTTTCTCGCTGTGTTTTTAAGCTTAAAAGGTTCCGTGTCCTGCTGAGTGGTAAAATAGGGATGATCTTTGTGTGATTTTCAGTCCTATATTGGTCCGATAAATTGCCTTTAAGTTCATCTAAAATAAACGAATAGACCCCAAAGCTTTGTCTAAAGAGTCTTCAACTAACACATCTGGAGGAACGAAACCATACCTAGTCTGCATCGTAGACCAACTACACCTATCACTAAACGCTGTTTTGATGTCACCCCTCGTTTAACTTAAGCAGCCTGTGAAGTCGAGAGAGTTTGGCTAAACCTTTTATATGAAACGTTATGTGGATGTTGGTCAAGTGGACGTCGCCATTGATGATAGCTCCACCATTTTGGGCTCTTTTTACCGCATTTTCAGTCGTCGGATATTCTCTGTCTTGTTCTGATAAACTGATGTGGTCACTCAAAACCCTAGGAAAACAAATCTGAAGCAATGGAAATAGGCGATTTTACCAGCCTGTGCAAATCGTCGAAATAAGACAATAGGTTAGCCTGAAATGTATCCTTCAAGATATCTCGGGAGCTGAGTGCGTGGCTGCACTGCCAATTTGTGGCAAATAAAAACTCGCCGATCATGATTGTGTATAGTGTGGCAGTCAGTAACCGTGGTTTACCCATCCTGATTTTAAGTCGATTAAATGGCTGGCTCTTCATGAATGATACATTAATTCTCATTGCCCCAAGAGAGAACGTATCCGCTTAGACCGAAATGGGCCCCATCGCTCATGACAAATTTCCACCAACATTTCAATTTCATGACAACATCCACATCGGTGTCGAGGTTCAGGGAAGCATGAAGGTAGTTTTGACTCTCTGTATTAGTATTTGACCAATCGGTAGTAACTGGGCCAAAAAGATAAACGATTTATTCTGTAAAAAAGAAATCTTTCGAACGAGGTTTGTTCAAAAAATAAAGTGACTTTTATTTATTTATTCATCAATATTTATTTCACCCCATTCAAACTTATTTCCATTAGAAGTATTACACTTCCGATTTTTTTCAATCCTCGAAGCATTTCAGTGATGTCGTTATATCTCCTCAATCGTGGCAAATGTCCATCCTTTCAAGGATTTTTTCAGTTTTGGTGAATACGGAGGCTGAGGCATGGTTATGATATTGTTTTTGGCCAACATTTTACCCACAAGCAACGATGAGTGAGCAGGTGCCTTAACGTAATGCTAAAGCCATGCATTTTCTTCCTAGAAATTCGGATGTTTCCTGCATATTGCTTCACGCAAACGGCACATAACTTAAAGGTATTGTAATATTTGCTCATGCGACGGTTCTTCAAAATTTAGCAATTTCGGAACAAATCCCGCAGACACACATTTCATGTATAAAATATCCGAAAATCTTAAATGGCTCATGCCGATCTGCCAATATCGTCAGAATTTTCTATCTTAATGATTTGACAACTATCCATAACTTCACTGCCTTAACGTTTTCATCGAAAATCGAATGTGGCTAGCTCGCTAGGAAAAAATCACCTTATTTCCTGAACAAACCTTATATTCCGTGATCTGCAGCTATTTACCCAAAAATATCAAAACAAAACTGCTAATGACATATATTTTTCTCCACCTTTTATTTGCCAAGCTGAGACTAGTGATCTCAGACAAGTCATTAAGAAAGTGTTTGCAATAGCCTGCGTGCTGCAAGTGTCGGGCACTCGCAAAGGAAGTAGAGCGGACTTGCCTACTTGCCGATGGTCCGTATAGACTGCCATGATGCTGACAACAACCGAACAATGCCTGTTTACGAGGGAATCTGGTTAACCCGGATGGTCTAGAATCTAGAGGAAAATTATATTGTTGCCTCAGTTGAAAACATATCCTTTAGAAATACATATTCCTTTCCACCAACGCTTTTTCGTCTATTTATGTAGATCTTAAAGAGCCACAGATTGCTTGCCATCGATTTTCTGTAACACGTCTCTAAAGCTCAAGGAAATCATTTTAGATTCATAAAATTTTATTTTATTGCTAAACCACTTTTAGTATTTACCCCCAGGTCACGTAATCCAGGCGGATTCCCTAGTCTTATTAGGCTTTCTTATTATCATTCTAATCATGACCTGCATGGGTAGTAAAACCATTACTGCTCCTCAGCTCACAACCTACTTTTGAAACATCTCATCGCAGCGACTCTACCGGTTCAATAAACCCATTTCACCGTTCGCCCGATACTTCCATATTCACATAAGAAAAAGGAAAATTCACTTGAACAACAATTTCATTTCACGCTTTGCAACCAGAGACCCCCATCCATCTTAAAGAGAACCCAAAAAAACACCAACACCCCTAATTCTCTTAGTTTACTGACCTGTCATTTAAAATAAAAAAACAAACTTATCTGCAACACTCGTATATCCAGTCAGTCATTCGTTTCGTCTACCACACCACCCGTAGCCCTACCAACCATATCCAGACCATTTCACTCACACAGGAACTCTGCCAATTACCCTTGATACTTAATACTCTTATCTAGTCCAGCAAGCTCACGTGCGGTTTTCCATTAAATTAATACCTTTACTGACCACGATCACCAGTAAATAACTCTTTGAAGGTTATGGCGGCAATTAAAATGACATCCATGACAGACGGAAACAAACAGCAAATATGGCGTTCCACCTTCAACTGTCAAAGAGGAAAAAATTAAAACTGTAAGCCGTTTGCCGTCAAATCGCATCAATGAGTGCAATCATCGTGTCAAAAGCAAAAAAACATTGCAAAAAAAAAGGAAAATCCTTTAACAAAATTAACGTCGACTTTGACACTTATCGCGCTCCATTACATCCCAAAACGCTTTTGTTTTTGAATACATTTATCGCAGCCGGCTGACAAGCCAGCACGGAATATAAAACCAAAACGCACAATCAAAAATAAAATTAAAACTTCCGCCACATTATGCAAACGATTTATGAATTAGGAAACATCCGGCATGGGAACGGCATGCCCGCAGGAACCAAGCTACTCGATCTCGTATGTATGGTGCTCCCCGCATCCACTCAAATATTGGCCAACAGAACAAGAGAACACGCTGCTCCACTTAAATACGATAAATTTCTAATAACCACGGAGCATAACCCGACGGAGCGGCTGTTGAGGTTCGGGTTGTAGGTTGGCATTTCGGGATGCGTGGTACTCCGGCAAAAAGGACGAATAACTCGTAGAGAATAACAATCGTTTTTTCATTTTCTCTTTAATTATTTAGAGGATGTCACCGCCCTTATAGCTCTTACATAAATTTCTTGTTTGCGTCCTGCACCTGAATCACGCCGGGGGTAGACTGCTAGTCAAAATGTCGCCTGGATTATGTCAGGGATTGACCTTGCCCGACACACACGCACCCATACACAATGGAAAACGCTTCATTATCACATAATCGAGATGGAAAGGACGACAATTTGATTATCACCAAGTTAAAAAGTTTTCGAAGCACAGAGAAACGGGGTTGCGTCGAGATAGATGCTCTATGAAATATGCAATTTTGTGTTAGGGGTATTACTCATGGAGCGCACATCTGGTGTGTGCGAGTACATGGTGGATGGTCGTCGGTTTCGGTATACCGGAAGAAGCGGAGGGGGACTTTAATGATGACTGATGCTTTTGATAAATATTTAAGGCAAAGGAGATTAATTTGATTTCGTTGGACTATGGTCAGTGGATGAATGCTTTGATGTGGACCTTGAGTTTTACTGTCATCTTCGAACACTTCTATACCTGAGAAATATAGAGCAACTTCATGTCACAATTTCACGTACATCCTTGGTTATTGGAATCGTCAAAACTGACTACAACTTCGATAATGTGGTTACGTCCAAGAGACATCCGGGCAATAGAAAGAATAAAGGACAGGAAGATGTTCTTACTTATATTTCGGCATTATACTAATGGGCAACTTAAATACTAGTGATCCTCACTAAGAGCTTACGTAAAGAATGATTAATATAACCATACAACTTTTTCAACTCTTCGAAACATGTTGGGCTTGCCTTTAACGGTATACACAAATGAGCTCACAGAAGAACATAGAAGTAATGCACATTTAGCTGAAGAATTTGCGTCTTGAGCATAGTCAGTAAAGTCATAAGAAAATGATGACCGTAGAGACCTGGGGACATCATGCTGGTAAATTTACTATGGATTTCGTTCTTTGAGGCGATCCTATAACCGAATTTACACCTTGGTTATAGTCATCAATGTAATTGATCATTGAATCGATATTCAATGTATTGGGTTGATGCCTTAAAACTTTCTAATGAAGCTACGGATTAATCCCGCAGGAAAAGAGGTAACTTCCTCAAGAGACGCGACTTTTCTAAGAACGGTACTCTTTTTAAGACGATAAAGGGCATAACACCCACTCTGTTCAATCTCATTATTCTGAAGACAGAGTCTGCCCTTTATTTTGCGGAGGTTCATTTTATTGAGACGTAGTTTCAGGCCGCTGGGTCCCGACGGAGCATATATATACGTTACCTTTTTTAAACGGTGTTTCCCACATAAGCTGTGCCTAAATATGTTAGGAATCACATAATCATTGAGTTCAAGCTATGTGAGCCGCGCTCTACTTGCTGCTTGGTTATCGATAGGTGTGTTTATACAAGTTGGCGCAAAATTAATCATCCAATTTTGTTTTTGAATTATTTACTTTTTTATGAAATGATTTTGAGTGATGGACCTTTACAATTTTGTTCTGCTAAATGGAAAAGATGGTAGGTACCGCCAATATTGATACACATTTTTCCCCGTTTTATCGCATTTTCCATGACTCCGCAAGATTTCCGGTGATAACTGTGTGTTATAGTGTGTAGTTCTTGAAAGTAACAGACGTGCTTTAATATTTCGCCTCTCTTAAAATCCAATTTTTGAGGAAATCGTTATTTTAAATTTAATTTAAAACAAAAACGGTTGTGTGTATATTTTATTTTCTTTATCTTAAATATATACTTACATATACAGGGTGTCCCACGAGCAGTGTGCCAAAAAGCTAGAGCGTGTAGGTCTGGTCAAGACAAGAAAAAAATCGTATGGGAGGGGGGGGGGGGGTCTATTCCCCCCCGTTTAGCCGGGAGGGGAAATTTTATAAAAAATTGACTTAATTTGGAAAAAAAATTATTAAAAATCAACAGTTACATCCACAATGCCGTGATATACTTTTTTGGAAGGCCAGAAACCTCTTCCTTCATCTTGTTTTTAAACGAAGCTGTTCTAAGGAATAGTTTTTGAGAAATTAATTTTCAAATTAAAAATTTTGAAAAAAAATTAAAAAAAAAAAATTTCGAACTATTTTTTTTTTTTAATTTTATGTAATTAAGTGGTAATCTTTTTTCAAACATTTAATTCTCTTATTAGTTTTTAGTTAAAGACAGAAAACCGGATGAAAAAATGTCTTGTAGTTTTTGAGAAATTAAAAAAAAACCAGAACCACTTTTTTCTAAGAAAAATCTTTTTTTTTTTTGGTTTTAACGCGGCTGGACTTGTAGGCAAATTAATGTATGAAACGTTGACTTCTTTTTTATTATTTTTAAAAAAATTCGGAGTTTTATGAGGATACAATAAAGTGACACAGTATTGGAATAACCCTGGATTAATTTTTTTTTCATTGATAACGCCTGAAAACTGACCTGCGAATTTCGTCTGGGTCCGCCCGCCGCCGATGGGTTCTACCCGAATTTTGAATTTGGTCCGACGCAATCCCTCCCTTAGTACAAGGAGGATGGCTATTATGCTTGGAGTGTCCAAATCTAGAGTATGGCGAGTGCTTCGTACCGAAAACTTACACCCGTGCCATTTTAGGCCAATTCAGGAACTCACCTCAAACGACAAGTTTTTGTGAGCAGAATTTTGTCGATCATTACTGCTTCGAGATGAAACTGAACGAAACTATTTTGCAAGGATATTCTGGACAGATGAAGCCCAGTTTACCAGAGATAGGGTTACTAACTTCCACAATTTGCATCATTGGAATAGCAACAATCCACACAACAAGAAACAAAATAAATCACAACACCGCTTTAGCTGTAATGTTTGGCTTGGTATTGTTGGGCAAACTGTAATCGGGCCCCGGTTTTTGAATGCCGTTATTAATGGAGAATCATACCTGCAGTTCCTACGAGACCTTTTGCCCGATTTGATGGACAACGTTCCTTTGGCCTTAGCAGATAATTTAATCTGCCATCAAGACGGAGCACCAGCACACTACAGCTTACGGGTCAGAAACTGGTTGAATGATCATTTTAGTGACCGTTGGATCGGAAGAAGGTGCCCCACGGAATGGCCACCTAAATCACCAAATTTAACTCTTCTAGATTTTTATGTGTGGGGATTCATGAAGAAATATGTTTACGAAGTGGAAATAGTATCTTTGGAACAACTGAAAGAACGGATTGAAGTCGCTGGAGTCAAATTGCAGGAAAATTTATCAAGCAGAGACTTATGCGCAGCCATTAGTAGGAGATATAATCTTTGCCTTCTAAAAAATGGGGATCATATTCAAAATTTATTATAATAAAACTATAATTTTTTAAAAATAATAAAAAAGAGATCAATGTTTATACATTAATTTGCTTACAAGTCCAGTCGCATTAAAACCAAAAAAAAAGGCTACCCAGGAGCTTCGACAAAGCAATTTGAACAAAGGAGCAAATATCTTTAAGATAGCCGCCCAGAGAAGAAGAAATGCTCAGGAGATTCGTTTCCCAAAGTTTATTAATAATGCTAAAGGCCAACTCCTTGTGGAAGACGAAAAAATTCTCCACAGATGGCGACAGTATTGCGAGGAACTTCTGAACGAACAGTTTCCCCGAGTGTACTTTCCAAGAGCCGCCCCGAATCATGCCGAAATATCCGACATCACAGTCGAAGAAGTTCGGTACGCGGTTAAAAACTCCAAGAAAAGAAAAGATGTTGGGCCGGACGGGATACCGTCTGAGTTCTGGAAAAAGATGCGAGACATCGGGTCTAGATGGCTCATGGTTCTTATCTCCAAACTTATGAGAGGCAACACTAAGCCTAATCAATGGAGGGAAAGCTATCTTCTTCCTTTGCACAAAGGAAAGGGTGATACACGAAATTGTGATAACTACCGTTCTGTCAAGCTGATGTCGCACACCATGAAGATCGTTGAACGGGTATTAGATAGCCGACTGCGAAAAATAATACGACTATCTGATGACCAGTGCGGGTTTGTCTCGGGTAAATCAACAACAGATGCAATCCAAAGTATAAGGATCATGATGGAAAAGCATCGTGATTCTTCAAAGGACTTGCATATGGTGTTGGTTGATTTCGAGAAGGCCTTTGACCGGCAACCAAGAGATCTTTTATGGGTAGCGCTAAGACAAAAAGGAGTTCCAGAAACCTACGTGCGAGTGATTATGGACATGTACGAGAGAGCAACGACAAGAGTAAGATGCACCGCAGGAGTCACCAAAGAATTCGCAATCAAAGTCGGTGTACACCAAGGGAGCGTCCTCAGCCCACTGCTTTTTATAGCAGTCCTTGATTGCTTGCTTGAAGGAAAAGTGACGGACCCCAATGTGCACCAGCTATTCTTTGCTGACGATGGGGCCATTATAAGTGATGATCAGGCGTCCCTACAACGAGCACTTGATGTGTGGGTGGACATTTTTGAGGGACACGGGTATCGTATTGGTTCAAAGAAGACAGAGTATCTGTGCTGCCCGTTCTCTGACCCTCATCAGCCTATTCCAGACATTTACTTGAATGGAAGAGTGCTTCCCAAGTGTGAAAAGTTTAAGTATCTGGGATCTATGATTAATAAAGAAGCAACTTGTGATGACGACATCAACCATCGCGTAAGCGTAGGGTGGATGAGGTGGCGGGAAAACTCCGCCATCTTCTGTGATCGAAAAATGCCCCCTAAGCTGAAAGGAAGGCTCTACACTTCAGTTGTACGTCCGGCGCTCACATACGGTTCACAATGCTGGACAATGCACAAAAAGTATGAGAGCAAATTAACGGCAACTGAGATGAAGATGCTTCGCATGACAGCGGGAGTAACAAAGCGTGACAGAATTAGAAGTTCAAAGATCCGAGGAAGCCTCCACGTAAAAGAAACCATCACAAGAAATATAGAGCGCGACCGACTCAGTTGGTATTGCCATGTTCAAAGGAGAGATCCTTTGAACCCCGTCCAAAAAGCGTTATCAATCAACATTCCAATTTCAACACGCAAAAAAGGCAGGCCGAAAAACAATTGGTGCAAACAAATGCAAAAACACCAGCATTTGATTGGCCTCAGCGATGAAGTAATCCTAAACCGGGAAGCCTGCCGCTACTTTCTGAGGTCAAACCGGCGGACCCCACAAGCGGACCAGTAGGAATGCAGTTAAGTGGGAAGGCTATGGTCCTACACTTCTGACCATAACGACGCCGGAAAAAAGGAAAAGAAGAAGAAGAAGAAGAGTGCTTAATAAGTTTACTGATATAAATATTAATGAGGTAAAACATTTAGAGTTTTTGTGAGTTCGTGTGAAAAAAATTGGGACTTATTTCTAAGTAATATTGTTAACATAATTAATTATATAAAAATTATTATATTAGTTGAAACAAATATTTCGGATGAGGAAAACTTTATCAGCTAGATGGTTTTAACGCGGAATTTTTAAATAGAATTGTGGAATTGCCCTGTATGCTAGAAAGGAAATATCTTATGAAAGAATTAAGTACAATACCCTAAACTATGAAAACATACAGATAAAAGCCCAAATAAGTAAGATTGAAAGTAAGCTTTTAGCAATTTATCGACCACCAAGTCTAAATGAAAACAGCTTTATAGAAGAGGTTGAAAAGCACATAAATTCCATTGGAAGAAAACTCAATCTATCTGATAGTTATGGGCGACATAAACATAGATATACAAAACGAAGAGGAACTTTATGCGGTAAGATATCTAGATATGATTTATACTAAAGGCCTTCAAAATATTGCTCTGTCTAGTACTAGAGTCGATTTAAACAGAGGTTCTAGTACTACAATCGATCATTGTTTAGTACGAAGTGAATATAAAAAAATATATGCAGCAACTATAGAATGGGACATATCTGATCACTATACATTAACGTGTGGATTTCCAAAAAACACGAAATCACAGAATAAAACAGTACAAAAAATAATCCTCAGTGAAAGTAGAGTACGTGAACAAATATCGATGATTAATCGGAGTATTCTGGAAAATGCAGCAAGTGTGGATGATTTATATGAAAAGTTTGTTCAAAATTTCAGCGGCAATAAAAAAATAAAAATTATCAAATCAAACTACTATAAAAATAAATTTGCAGAATACAAGAAGGATCCGAAGAATACTTGGCGACTCATAAATAATATCATAGGAAAAAACGCCTAATAATATTGATGATGTGATCAATCGAAGTTTCCCATCAGATCTAAATGCAGACAATATATCGAACAAATTCGCCACACAGTTTACAGAGGAAATCAAATCTATTATTCATAGATGCGACTTAAAAACTTATAATGGTAGAGGAAAAAGTGCAACACAATCTATGTTCATGGGATATGGGATATGTATCGGAAGACGAAATAGAGAATATCTTAAACAAAATTAATGTCAATAAATCCCCTGGTATCGATAGAATCAGGGCTAAAGACTTAAAATACAACTCCAATGTTTTAGTACCAACAGATACTCAACTAATAAACAAATCACTGGAACAAAGAGAATACCCAGAAAAACTGATGGTAGCCATTATTCGACCCATTTACAAGTCAGGAAAGAAAGACGATGTCTCTAACTACCGTCCTATCTCCATTCTACGAACGCTAGACAAAGTAAAGGTAAAAAGATTATCTTGATCGATATAAAATAATTAATAAAAAACAGTATGGGTTCATGAGAAACAAGAACGTTAACCACCTGCTTAAAAAAAGCAAATATCATAAATACCAATTTGAATAACAACCATCACTAATTGGTGATGTTTATAGATTTTAAGAAAGCTTTTGACACACTTTGTCATAAAAAAGTTATTCAAATACTGGCAAAAATTGGTATTCGAGGCCCAGTATTAGATTGGTTTGCAAGTTATCTTTGTGATAGAGTTTTCAAGGTCAAAATATCGAACAGCTTCAGTAGTCTTCGAAATGTTGAGATGGGAGTAAGACAAGGATCGATCTTAGGGCCCCTCCTTTTTATTGTGTACGTAAATGATATGCTGTCAGTGCTTCAAAATAGTATTGGACTCCAATACGCTGATGATACTGCCATTATTGTGAGCAACAAAGATATTAGCTGCGCTACTCAGACAATGCAATCAGAGTTTAATAACGTTGTACTTTGGTGTCATGATAATGGACTTATCATTAACTCCAAAAAGACTAAAATAATGCACATCCGGCCTCCACACATTATTAGAACACCTATCAGAATCCGGTTCCACAGTTTCGAATGTCTACACAAAAACAGGACTCATCAAACATCTTTGAGCCTTACAGATGGTTGTACAGACTATATTCAAACAGTAAACATCTATAGATACCTTGGTGTTGAAGTAGACTATAACTTCAAGTTGGATTACCACATAAAGTTTCTTTGCTTGCGGCTTCGACATTCTACATATGCTCTTTATCATCTAAGCAATTATACACCGGTCGAAGTTCTTAAGCAAGTATACCATTCTTTAGTGGAATCGATACTGCAGTATGGAATTACAGCATGGGGGAACACGACACAATATAGGATAATGGAACTTCAAAGAGCTCAAAATAGAATATTTAAAATTCTCTTACGAGCTAAGTATGGTAACAGGTATGTATGTAGAGAATTGTAGAAATCCAAGTGAAAACCTAGGTTTATTAACTATCCAAAAACTTTTTCTTTTTAATCTTATAAATGACACGTACTACGATCAACGGTTTAAACATCCGATTGATCACGACGTCAACACAAGGCAAAGGGCGGCAGGACACCTTAAGATACCGAGGATTCACAATTCTTATGGAAGACAACAACTTTCCTTTGTAGTACATACGGTTTTTAACCAGCTTCCACGATCCTTATCTAATATCCAGGCTGTGCACATCCGACAAAGAAGATTAAAGAACTATATTTTAATAAACACCTTACATTTGTATTGATTTGTTAATTGTAAAGCAAAAGAAAAACAAAACAAAACAAAAAAAAAAAAAAAACGAGAACTACCCATATAATATATGTATATAGAAATTATTTTGTAAACAGCTTTTTGCAGAAAAGCCTTCAAGGCTTCGCAGATTTCTAATATTATCTATCAACTTTTAATGTATTAATTGTAATCACTTCTCTTGTTTTATGAAGAATTTTTGTAAAGCCGACTGACATTTCACATGGACTCCCTTCTACCGCTTCAAGGTTTAATCCAGCATTGAGGGGATAACTCCATGGAAATGTTAGAAGATTCATTTAATTTGTCAAATTCTTTTCATGTAAATGAACTAGGACAATAAAAACCTTAAGACTGTTCGTATTCCTGTTGAGTATTCTTCTTAAAGGCTGCGATTACCTGAAGCTTGTTGGCATAAACAGTCTCTCACTGTCGTTCATCGCGATCGGTTGTGTCTTTTTTTGCTCAAGTGCTTTAATCATTTGTTTTTTTTTTTTTTTTTTTTTCTCTTTTATCATGGCTAACAACAAGTGCCCTAAGTGCGATAGTAGCCTGCTAGATGCTGATTTTATAGTGTCAAAAATCGATCATTTACAATCTGAAATCGCTGAACTAAGACTTATAATCTCGCGATCTCTTGGTAATTCAAGTGGTAAATCTCAAATTGTCACACGCTCTCAATCAGCGAATAAAGGCAAGCTTTCCTTACGGGACTCCCCATCTGTTTCTAAAGTGCCTCGTGATGCTTCCAAATGTGTGAGTGTTACTAGTCCACTAATAAACCGCGCTCCCACCAACACCAAAGTGAGCACAAGCACTCCACACAATGTCATTGCTGTTCCTGCTACAAATCTTCCGGCTTCTTCTGCTCCAGTTCCGGAGGTCGCTGTTGCTGTTCCCTCATCTGCTGCTGCTCCAGTTCCGGAGGTCGCTGTTGCTGTTCCCTCATCTGCTGCTGCTGTTTTGCCTGCCGTCTCGGTCTGTGATGCTCTTGTCCTCCCTACTGCTTCTACCGTTGATGTTGCTCCCGTTTCATCAGTTCCACATGCGCTATCCCACGCTCCGCTTGCACTTTCTCACCCTAGGCCATCTAACTCCGATGGCTGGCAAGTTACCAAATCAAAGCGAACCGCTAGACGGACCAAAACAATCATCGGTACAAATAAAAACACAACTTCTGGTTTGGAACTCGAAGTTGTGTCTAAATTGAAATGGCTTCATATATCATCGTTTAAACCAACAACAACTTGTCAGTCTGTGCTTGATTATGTGGCATCGGCGTTTGATGTGGACTCTGCACTTTTGTTATGTTATAAATTAATAAAAGTCGGGGTCAATGAGAACTCGCTCAAACATGTCAACTTCAAACTTGGTGTACCGGCTGATTTGTTGCCAACTTTCCTAAATTCGAACGTATGGCTGAAAGGTATTCGAGTGCGTGTATTCCAATTTCACTCAAAAAACGAGGTACCCGACCCCTCTCTAACCATCGAATAATGCAACATAATAATATTCCATCCCGGCCACCACATCTTTCTGATACCCCGTCGTCCACTTCTGGCGCCCTCTCTCTTTTCTACCATAACGTGGGGGGGCTAAGAACAAAGACGAACTTGTTCCATTCTGCTGCTGCTGATTCTCCCTACGATGTTATCGCCCTAACCGAGACGTGGTTGAATGACAATATTTTCTCCGAAGAATTATTCACCTCTATGTATGATGTCTTCCGTAAAGATCGATGTACTGCTCAAACTGGTCTCATCAGAGGTGGAGGTGTTTTGCTGGCGGTTCGTTCATATTGTAAGAGTGAACAAATTGCATTACCTGATTCGTCAGGTATGATCGAACAAATTTGTGTGCGTATTCATATTAAATCTTCAACTGAGATGAATAATTCTTATATTTACTTCTTTGTCTCATATATTCCTCCCGGATCAGATAATGCAATTTATGAAACTCATATAAGAAATATAAAATCCATTGTGAAATCTCTAGATAGTAAATCTTTTGCTGTAGTCTTAGGTGATTTTAATCTATCTAATGTAAAGTGGATTCTCTCTGTGGATGATAAATGTGTTTTTCCGCTTAATGTCTCAAAGTACCATGAACTTGAAGTAATCGACTCTATGTATTCTTTAAATCTTCGACAAGTAAATGTAATTACTAACTCTTTAGGCAATATGTTAGATTTAATTTTCATCGATGAAGAACTTGAAGTCTCTGTTAATAATGCTACTTTTCCTTTGCTTAGTGATAGCATTCATCATAATGCACTGCATATTTCGTTCAATTTATCTGTGTTAAATTTGTTTACTTCGATAAATACCTCCAATATATCATCACTGGATTATAAGAAAGCCAATTTTTGCTTTATAAATAATGCTTTATCACAAGTTGATTGGCACTCAATCCTTTCAATCGATAGTCTAGAAAATGCGTATGCTATGTTTGAAGATATTTTTAAATCATACGTTGCGAGGTTCACACCACTAAAACGTAACAGATTTTCCAATAGACCTGTCTGGTTTACAAAAAGTTTATCGCGTCTAAAGAACGCAATGCTTAAAACTTATAAATTAAGCAAAAATTCAGCGTCTCTTGATGGCCAGTTTCGCCAATTAAGAAGGGAATATGAGTTTTTAAAACGTTTCACCTTTCGACAGTATATTTCCTCTATTGAGCGCAAAATAAAATACGATAGTAAATGTTTTTGGTCGTTTCTAAATTCTAGGCGCAAGTCTGTCGGTCTTCCGAATACCATGATCTTTAACGGAGTTCCTAGTAATGATTTAAATACGATTTGTGATATGTTCGCTTCGTTTTTCCAATCCAACTTCATTAATGAAAATATCGACTATGGTAGTAATTCCCACAATGTGCCATCTGTAACTGATCTTGGGTCTCTTGTACTAACTGAAGATGATGTTTTCTTGGAACTATCATCCCTCGGGTCCAGTGCAAGTATCGCTCCTGATAACTTCCCTCCGTTACTTTTAAAATCTTGTAGTCGGTCTTTAGCTAAACCTCTTTGCATAATTTTTAATATGTCGCTGAGTTGTGGTGAATTCCTAAGCCGCTGGAAACCGTCTTTTATTGTACCCATCCATAAAGCCGGCTCCAAAAATTCTGTTGAAAATTATAGGCCCATTGCCAAACTTCAGCTTATTCCCAAGATTTTTGAAGCAATCATTAAGAAAAAGCTTTACTTTGTTTTTCAGAATCATATTTCTGAACTCCAGCATGGTTTTGTTACAGGTAGATCCACGGCAACTAATCTGGTAATTTTCACCAATTATATAATCAAAAGTATGGAAAGTCATTGTCAGGTTGACACTATCTACACAGACTTTTCGAAAGCGTTTGACCGCGTTCAGCACAATGTGCTAATCTCGAAATTGCATCTTCTAGGGTTCCACTCCAATTTATTGCTCTGGATTCGAAACTATCTCATTGGTCGTACACAATATGTACGTATTGGAACTACGCTGTCGAAAGTAATTGTTAATTACTCAGGAGTTCCACAAGGAAGTCACCTAGGTCCACTCCTTTTTCTTTTATTCATAAATGATCTACCTTTGTATGTTCGTTATTCTAATTGTCTACTATTCGCTGATGACTTCAAAATCTTTAAGTCGATATCGACTTATTCTGACGCTATAGATCTGCAACATGACATTAATAGTCTAACCGAATGGTGCTGCGCTAACGGCCTACACTTTAACATTAGCAAGTGCTCGATAGTGACCTTTTCTAGGTTATCCTCCGACATTGTCTTTGAATACTCTCTTAACAGTAGCGTCCTGAATAGACTAAATACACTAAAAGATTTGGGTGTAGTTTTTGACAAGAAGCTTGACTTCTCGATGCATATTGACTACATTGTATCTAAAGCGAACTCTATGTTGGGCTTCTTATTTCGCAACACAAAGGACTTTCAAGATCCTTATGCACTGAAAACTCTGTATATTTCTCTAGTCAGGTCAGTATTGGAATACTGTTGTGTTGTGTGGAACCCCTTCTACTTGAATAGATCTAACCGAATTGAGAAGATCCAAAAGAGATTCTCTAAGTTTGCATTGCGTAAGATGTCTTGGAACTCAGTTATCCCCCCTTATCAAGCCAGATGTGCATTGATTAATTTAAAGGAGTTAAGCAAGCGGAGAGTATACTACTCGGCAATATTCGCTAGGGACGTAATCGCTGGACATATTACTTGTCCGGCTCTACTATCATCTATTAAAATATATGCTCCGTCGCGCGGCCTGCGACCCAAACAACATGATTTCTTATATATCTCTAAACATAGCTCTAATTATGCTCGGTTTAATCCAATCAATAGCGCTTGTCTTAATTTTAATTTATATGATGATGTTATTGATTTTAATCTAAGTCGAAATTTGTGCAAAATTGCTTTACTGAATGCTATTACGTAATTTTGATTAATTTTAACTTTATTTTTACATGTAGATAAGAGTAATTACACTATTAATTTACTTTAATTCAACAAATACATGAATCTGCTATTATCTACTAAAGTTTTTGTACACTTGATAGATAAATAAATAAATAAATAAATAAAGCCGCGCCTTCAATTAGCCCCAAAGAAAGAAGTCTGGGATGGTTAAATCTGGCGATCTTTCTGGCCATGCCAAATCGCCAAAACGGGAGATTACGCGATCAGGAAACGCTTCATTCACAATATCCATTGTGTTTCGTGCTGTGTGTGCAGTTGCACCGTCTTGTTGAAACCACATGTTCACCAAGCCCCGCTCATCCAATTCCGGCGGGAAGAAATCGTTTATCATGGCCTTGTAGCCTTCACCCATAACAGTGACCGTATTGCCGATGGCGTCCTCAAAAAAAATACGGCCCAACCACTCGTACTGCGTGAACGGCGCACCACACAGTGGCTTTGAGAGGATGTAATAGCTCTTCGTGTATCACATGCGGATTTTTAATGCCCCAGAACCGAAGATTTTGCTTAAGTGGAAATGCGCCTCGTCGTTCATGATGATTTTCGACACAAAATCGTCCTCTTCGTTGCTGAGATTAAGGACACTAATTCACACGCAACTGACGGTCAGTAAGCATTAACTGATGCACTGTTTGCACTTTGTACGGGAACATGTGCAAGTCTTTCACTAACATTCGCCATAGGGTCTGTCTTGTGATGTCCAAATGCGTGGCCAATCGTATGGTTGATGCTTCTACGTTCTCAGCGACATCGGTAGCCACAGACGCGATATTCTCGGCCGAATGATCAGTCCGGTGGTCTCCTGTGGTTTGAGTCTGTTCGAGTCGTGTAGATAAGCGCCGGAATGTTTGCCCAGTTGGCATGATATGATAAGGAAATCAACGTCGAAATTCATGCTGCACTCACTAACACCACCGCCCTTTTATTGATATAAAAAATCAACACAATTATTCCACGCTCTTGCGGAGTATAGCGCTCCGTTGCTTGTCTGCTTGTATACTGCAGCTGTCTAATTCACTTTCAAATATGATTGACGTACGACGCCATTTGCAAAAATTTTAACATCTTCCGATAGGATGATTAATTTTGTGCCACCTTGTAGTTGTTCCTCTGATGCCGAACTCAAGATTTATATTGACACATATGAAGATGCCGTATAGCTGTAAGACACTGTGGACCAGTCTCAATGTCTTACAAATATTGCAGTTTGGTCCAAAAATACGAGAGCTAACGCCTGATTGTATCTTCGAGCCCTCTTAGCCCATACCACACTATATAGTGGATCACCACTCTACCACCGTTGCGCTGGTTGGGCTTCTTCTATGCCGAGATATGTGAGTCGGCATATCCGACGACTACGACTATATTAAAGGTCGCACGATAACAATTGACTCCTCTGTGGACAGCATTTTCTGTAGATATTGTCCCTGAGACCTCACTATATGTAGTTATGATAATACAGCTTTTGAACATTACCTTAACCCAACGGTTAGGAGGTAATCAACGCTCCGCTATGGTAATGTCCTCGCGATCAATACTCGTATTATCGAATGCCCCCCTCGGTGTCGAGGAAAGCTCAATTTCTTCTTTGAATTTAAGCTGACCTCTACATTTCCAATGGCCTGTGCTTATCTCGTATGATGGTTCTTTACAGCATGCATTTCGTTAAGGATTAAGGGGCTTATTTTATTTCGGTATGCCTCTAATATGAAGTTCGAGTTTTTTATTCATAGACTACAAAAGCGTCGAACTGGCAGGACGATGGAGAGAAAGATAGGCACCTCACACACTTCGCTTGACTGTATTTCTTGGAAACGCAGATAGCTCTACGTTCAGCTCAGATTTTTTTTTTAAATAGGTGACCTGGCAAACTATATATATAAAGAGTTCGAAAACGTCGATAAAGCCTCTTTAATAGATACGAGGGTGAGGTGAAAAGTTCTCGGTCTGACACAATGAAGGACTCAGTTATATATTGCTGCGAAAATCGTTTCTACCCTGGTTTTTGATCGGCATTCAGCAAATGCGCCACCTATCTTCCACAAAGCTTTCGCATCCTTAATTCTTTGTGCAATATGTTTCACATCCTTGCCTTCGATACCGCCATAACCTCAGCTATCTCGCATATCGTCAAATATGATTTCCAATGTGGTTGCGATTTTTTGCCGTCATTCACATGGGTCATCTTCGAGAGATTTGAATTCAACCGCCCACTTTTTAAAGGTTGACATCGAAGGACGAGAGTCTCCATAAGCTTCGGAAGAATTTCCTTAGGGATTAATCCATCTAAGCGAACAATTTTATGGCCACACCATATTCAAGTTTATCTATTTTAAATAAAAACACACAAGACGTCTACTGCGAAAATTCGTATTACCAAACCATCTGAGAGAACTGAAGCGGGAACTTGTCATACGTACTAAAGACACTCAGGCAGGAAATATGATTTTTTTGCTGTTGGAACTGTGTCAGACCGAAAACTTTTCTCCTTACCCTCTTATATGGGCGTGTGACCTCAATAATCTCGAACCAATCAACTTTTTACAATCTACAGAGTTGTGTTGATTGATTAAGACCAGGCCGAGTAGATGCAAAAAATATTTAATATAAAAGGACCTCAGTTCTTTTTTCAATCTTTTGTTATTCAATGATAAATATATCTAGTTGACAACAAACTGGACATCCCCTAATAGTCATTTCTTCACCAAAATCCTCTCAACTCCCATTATCATTTATTAAAAATGTCCTTTTTATTTCATCCTGTATTTACAACCTACAATACTGAATGTCCAATAATTTTATTTTCGTTTTCTTTTTTTTCTCTTAATATCTTTCAGGCACGAAATTTCCCTTCATCATGAAACTTTGTTTCTCATCGTCAAAAAGCATGAATGGCGCATGGAATAATGCGACCAACGAGGGTATCATCGAAAAGGAAAACGACAGTGAGATAAAGCCCGACGTCTACAATTGAGATTTAATTAAAATTTTATAAACACCTTCCCCGAAAAAAATATACCACACACCCAAATTAATTATAAATACAATATATATGTATAGATACACATACATATATATATGAATGATAAACTACAAATAATTTTTAACAAAAACAAAAAAAACAATGAAACGAAATTAACTATCAAAGAACCACCATCCCCCCGCATGAAGTAACAAACAAAGGAAGAAAACAATAAAAATCTTATACGAGGAAGACATAAGATTTTTTTTTGGAAATTTGTTAACTTTTCTTGTTTATGTTTTCGTTTATGTTTCAGTTTTTTGTTTCTTATTCTTTCGCTCTCCTCCGTATGCGCAGGGGAGATACTAGTATTTAGTGATTTTTTTTAAAACAAAGAAAACAAAAAAGCATCTTGTTAATTGATTATTTTTTGTTTATTTGTAATTATATTTTAAATAAAGAAAATAAATTAATTTCGGTTTTATTTTCTTTAGACAAACAATTTGACTTATAAAATAAAATACAAAATTATATACTAGATTCGTGGCCCAAAAAGAAAACATACAAATAAGAAGCAAGATATTTGTTGTATTAAAAAAAAATTCTTTGTTCTTCGATTTGTAGTATAAATTTTTTAACTAAATAAAATTTATTTAGAAAAAAAGAAACAAGAAGATTATAAGTAGACGATATAAATATTTTATTTGACAATATAACGAAAAGGAAATGTAAAGCAAAAGAAAGGAAACTACACTAAACTATTTAAATGGAATTTATTAATCAGTGGAATAAGTTACTTAAACCAATTAAATAATAAAACGAAACGTAAGTAAATCGCATTGGTTAGACTAGTATTATATTTTCTTTTTGATAAAAATTTTAAAAAAATACACAAAAAAAAAATGAAAGAGAAATCAATGTCAAGAGGACTATAATAAATTAAAAAAAAAAAAACATTTTATATATATTAAGTAACTATACAAACAACAAAAGACATATTATCGTATATTTTTCCTTGATTTTTCACTCCTTTTTTCTCATCTTTATTTTAGTGTTATTATTAAAAACAAAAAAAATGTGTATAAAGAAATGAAGAACAATATTTTTTAAGTGAGAGATTGTATACATAAATATATTTAAACACAAAAAACGCTATTTTATGTTCAAGAAAACGAAAAAAAAAATTAAGATGTATTCAAACAAGAAATTCAGCAATATCAGAAACAACCATATCAATGTGAGTAAGTAAATCTAATAATTAAAATGAAGAAACTTAAAACAAAGATAATTTTTAAAATTTAATTTAGAAATAACGTAATTCAGTCATTTTTTGGACAGGGAGAAAAATGAAGATGAATTTGTTTATATAATTTTTTAATTTTAGTATTTTTTGGAATAGAATTTTGTATTTTTTGCTCGGAGTATGGAGGTTGAACTGGGCAAAATCACTTGGGAATTGGGTATTGATTGAGACTTGGAAAATTATATTTCGGAAGCTTCATCCTTTTAAAATGAGAGATACTACCTACATTTGTTAGCTGGTTAATATCAGAGCTATCTCACCAACATAGTCTAGTAAACGGTGCTGTAATAAAAATAGCAATCATTCGACCCACCCCATACCCAGTATACAACCTCCTCTCTTGCCACAAAGAAAATATCATCAAACGCTTGAGAAAATAAAAAAAAAAGCAAAAAATATCAACGAATATACTAGATATAATAATTAACTTGTAAGCATTTTATTTTCGTGCAATTAATGAGAAAAGAAAAATCAAAATATCAATATGAGTATCTCATAAAGTGGTTATATCCTTTAGTAAGTAATTAAAAAACAAAAAAAAACAAAAACAAACTGCATTCTGTAAATTCGTTTCTCTATTCATTTTCGACTATTTTGTAAATTTTTTCTCTCTATTCTTAGTAAAAAACAAAAATTACAAAACACACAATGCAAAATTCATCTCAATTGGAATTTAAAAACCTAAAATTAAATTAAAATAAAATCCAATTTATTTAAATAATTTTTAGTATTTAATGACAAACAAAAAAGCAATTGATTATACCTTGGTTGTTAGTTAATTATTTTTAGTCTGTATTTTAATGATTATTTGTCGTTTATTGCGTTCATGTAAAATATTAGACGATAAGATACTTTATTCGTACTTAATTAAATCAACTAAACAAATGAAAACAAGTATAAAAAACATCGATGTCGATATCGAATGGTAGCTATGAGTTAAAAAAATACTTTTTATTTATTTTAGTAGCTTTTACTATTTTTTTTTTTTGTTTAAGTTTTTTTTTTATTTTATTTGTAAAACATTTATTTGAATAAATGACCGACTTTCGTTTTCATTAATCATGGTTTTTTATTTAATCATTTTTTCAGTATCTACATATATACCATTAGCATCCTATATTATTGGAATTGATGATGAAACACGCACGAGGGGAATTGTTTTATTTTTTATTTTTTTTTGGTTTGGTTTTTCTCCCTGTAATAAATAAATAAATAAAACTTAAATAACTAACTAAAATTCTTCTAAAGGAACATTTTGAAAATCCTGAAAAAAAGAAAAACAAAAACAACATATCGAAATCTCTTCTTATGTCTCGGATATTTTTTCGAAATATTTTTCAATTATTTATTTTTTATTTTCTTATTTTTGATAGGAAATTATTTAAGTAAAGAATATAAAACAAATCAGTGCTTAGTTCAATTAACCAGAGTCCGTATAATGCACATACACAGAGAAAAAGTTCTTTATGTAAAAGACAACAAAAAAAATCGATAATAACTAATTTTAATGTAGTTTTAACGTTGGTTCTTTATGTTTTACATTTTATTGTTAAAATTAGCTTTTAGAGTATTTTTTGTCGATTTTTTTCCGATGAAATTGTTTTTAATTTATTGAAAGGTCAGGTTTTTGTTTTTAGAGAAGAAGAAAAAAGCTTTTTATTATCGGTGTATGCATTAATTTTAAAAGATTTAAAAGGATATTTTGAGTACAAAATAATTTGTTCAGTATTATCCATCGCTAGCTGTGACTTTTTCATGGAACACGTGGACTAGAATTCTGGCTATTTAATACCCATAAAGACCCATAAAGACATTGTCCGTATTATGAGGGTTTTGTATTCTTTTTTCTCTGTTGGAGGGCTTTCGCTGTCTATTGGAGCCCCACAGACGTCCATCGTACTGCCAGATACTCACCTCACTTTATTTTAAAGTCATTAGCTAAGATATTCGACACCCACCACAAGGGTCCCAAAAATAGGCGGGGAAGGGGACAGCCCGCACCACTTTGAGATGGTTTGCAAAAGTTAAGTGATCCGTAATGATACATCTAAGCCTTCTAAGGACAAAGCTGCCGACTACTTACAGATATAGGGGCTTCACCAGCTATATCCAGGACAATTTTGTCTGCGTACCTGAGGAACTCAGTCGTTGGCGGGGGAACCGACTAAGGATGTATGTAGGTAGTTCAAAGCTGATTGAAGTCCTGAGAAGTCTTCTTCTGAGTCCATTTTGGTCAAATCATAGGATATCTCGTTTCTCGAGTTCTCAAAGTGACCTGAGGCCTAAATAAGACTCAGGAAATTTAGTCTTCCGACTTCATTTAGAGTGATCATGAGTTCACGCCCTGTTTTGGAAGCAGTAGTTATATTAAATCTCTTCTTGAAAGACAAACTTGTCAATGTTGTCATGCTGCACGAATATTTTAATCAAAGCTCCATTGCGAATTGTATTTACCCTAAGTTACCTCTCTTGAGGCGGGATATGGCTTTTAGTACGTACGTACTGTAGAGAGAGATTTAGTAGAATCAGAACCAGGTGTGCTAGAGAAGGCTTCCATGTAGCCGAGACAAACAGTTCCTTAGCGTATAGCAAAAGAGGCGATTGCCTGCTTAGGCGAGGGCTTGTTTTGCCAGACAACTGGTGCACATGAGATTACATCTGGTATATGCCTTTTCGGCGAAAAAAGCTTTTATTTAAATATAATGGACATAAAATAATTTATTCAAAGTTGGCTATGACATTTATTGGATACCGGCCCAAAAAACTCTTCACTTTTTGTGCCCAAGAACGAATCGAACCAATTGCTATTACCTTCGACTCAAGTGGGGGCATATTCCGGGAAGGGCCTTATTACTTACTCACTCAGATGAAACCACAGCTCGGAGTGAACCAGGGCGTCAACCAGCAAACTTCTCCAGCCGGCTGCTTCCAGTGCCGCATGCGCAGTTGGTTGAGGTCCCTTTTCATTCGTGCGCGCTACTCGTGCGATCGTCCGGGTTGGAGTCAAACACTCTTCGCGCTGGAGCGGTGGTGTCCATTCGCTCTACATGGTCCAGCCATCTTAGACGCTGGATCCGTAAACTCTTCGTTTACACAAACGGGACCAAAGATTGCGCGCAGAATTTTCCTGTTGAAACGCCCAAGAGACTCTTCATCAGCTTTTGACAATGTTCAGCGCCATAGAAAACGGCCCGTTTTGTAGAGCGTTAACTTGGTTTTTGCAGAGAGGGCCTTACTACTCAATTGCTTCTTGAGCCGAAAGAAGCAGTAATTGGCAAGAGTTATTCTGCGTTGCTTCTTGTCACTATCTTACCCCAAGACCCACTTTAGCCGCTTCTTCATCAGGTGTCACAAACGCTTCACTTACGTCTCGTTTAGTTCGCCCAATAGCGTCAATGTCATCTGTATAATCAAGCAATTATGCAGACTTAAAGTACATCGTGCCTCTATTATTAGCCACTGAGTCCCTCAGTCCCCCAGTGGCTAATAATATCATCTTTTCAAATATGATGTTAAAGAAATCACATTACAATGCGTCGCCTTGTCTAATCTTTTTTTAAACATCGATGATCTCGGTTAGCTCATTACCAACCTTAATGCAGCAGCGAGAATTCTCCATTGTCAAGAGATGTTAAAACATGACATGGCTCTGAATAGCTTGTCTCTATAGAAACTGTCATTGCAGTGGATCTTTTCCAAGACCTGTCGTAGTGTGAATATTTGGTCTATGGTGGATTTTCCTGGCCTGGAACCACATTGATAGGAACCCACCAGATTGTCTACGAACGGTTTCAGGCGTTCACGCAGTACGGCAGAGAATATCTTATTTGCGATGTTTGGGAGACTTACATATGCCCCTGTATTTGGCGCAGTTATAGGGATCTCCTTTCTTATGGAAGGACCTTCTGCATGTATCGAAACAAGTGATAATCGGATAGGGCCAAATCTCCTGACTGATATTTTTCGAGTAAGTTTTAACGGGATGCACAACATGTGGCCGAGCATATTGTCATGATGGAAAATCAACTTGTCGTGCCTAGTCTCCCTGCTTGGTTTAAACGCATCAATTATTGTAGGTTACGAGGTCCATCGATTCACTTTTCGTCGTCAGATGTGATGCAAAAAGATTTTTATGGCTATTAAAAAACATTTCGGAGCGAGTGCCCATACGTTTGCATCATTCCCAATGTCATCAAGATTACCCTCAAACCGTTCATGCAGAATGTCAATCGTGGAGTCCGTTTTCGAAAAAGTACGGATCAACGACGCCGCCGCGCCGGCTCAAAATCCACACCAAACTGTAACTTTTTGGGGATACAATGACACCCGGCGAACCTAGTGTCGGTTGATGTCGTCCCATACATGGCAATTTTGCTTGTTAACACAGCCATTAATCTGGGAATGCGCCACGTCGCTAAAGATGATTTTTCAACCGAAAACAGGGTCCTCTTCCAAACTCTCCGAAGCCCAGTCCGCGAACAAACGGCGTTGTCTATGGTCATGGACTTGGAGCTCTTGGGTCAGTTGAATCTTGTACGGGTGTAGGATTAAGTTGAAGTCTGTTAAAGGCAAAATTCTTGTGCATACCGAAGAATCGACTGACTCGGGTTTTGCTGTACACTTTTACCGATCGTGATATTGTTTTCGACTGATCTTGCGTTCTTTTGACGTAAGATTGATTACCGATTCTGTCTTCTCAAATTTGGCCAAAAAACGTTGAATAATCGACCACGTCTACCGAAAATGGCCGCAAGGCGCACAACATTTACACTGACGAACACTCATTTTGATAATAAACTTTTATCATTTGGAGGTGCTATACAGTCGTGTAACTTGCCATGGTGATTGGACATCAGAAATTGAATAATAAACAGATTTGACAGGTATCGGTAAAATAACATGGCCAATACAGGCCGGAAGGATCTACCCGCGCCAATTGAAAAACCCTTTAATAGCGCTGTATCTTATAAATCCTTTAATGTTAATGCATACACCCAATAATTGCATCCATTACGCCTGGTTATTTTTTAAGTAGTAGAATTGGATACTGTTGACGTGCATGCTATAGATATTCCTTATGTTTTCCTGAAGGGCTTCAAAATCATGATTTTGTGAAAGAATTGATCATTTTCGAATACTTTTAATGGGTTCCAGCTTATCTGAAAGGTATTGAACTCTAAAATTCGATGCTAAACCTGCAACTGAACTAAACGGGTAAGTACAGTGCTTCTCATACAGGCAATAATGACTAACCCAAAAATGCTCACTCGTTCAGCAAGGGTCAAAATAAGATTCGGCTAAAGAGCAAGGATCTACCCCCTTTAACGACTGTTAAAACTTATTTTGTTGAAAAAGCCTTGTCGGCAGATTAAAAAAATATTCAGTCAGTTGTTTTTGATATTTGTTTGCTTATTTTTAAAACATTTTGTAATTTGCACTTGTTTCACTGCCAGAGTCTTAATTTTTCAAGCTTTCCTTAAACCTTTCTGTCTTTTTCATATACTGTTTTCCAAAGCTTAAAAACAACGAAACTACATATGAATAACGTTAAACTAAAAGAAAATTAGAACAACACAAAAGTCCAATCGCTTACACCCCTTCTCTGCCCTAAAAAAAACAAAAATGAAGTCTCGAAAAATATATTTACATACATATACATGCATATAGAAATAAGTATTAAATGTTGATGTATCTAAATGTCACAATTTTTCTCAACTCTTAACTACATTGTACACCGATTATTCTTAACATAACAAAAAAACACTTAGATGCTAGCGTACATATTTCAAAAACATATGGAAACGACACATGTTAGGCTTAAAAAGGTGTCAATTTGAAGAAAAAAAACACTCAAACACTATGTTACAAAATTAAAACACCACATCACAAGTAAACACCTATAAATGTATTAAATGTGTAGTCGTAATTCCAACTGGTGATAATTTTCAAAAAAATTATAAAAAACGTTTTTTTTCTTTGAATCGGAGAAAAAGCAAAATTATCGAACATTAATGAAACGAATTACGAGTAGAGCTGATTTTTTGGTTACAAACAATTTTTTTTTTGTTTTAAAATTAGAGAAAAATGTGTTACTATAAGTAGAAGAAGAAAAACAAATCTTGAAAGCAGGCGAATAAAACATATTATTGTGCAATTGTGAGAAAAAGGCATAAAAAATCTCTTAGAATTACTTGTATAGTTGTTTAAGCCAAAAAGCAAGACAAAAAAATTAAATTTTATTGGAAAAAAAACACTACAACCTACAACAAAAAAACCAAAATACTATAAAAAAACATTAAACATAAAAAAATACTCAATATTCAACAAACATTCTATTTTAAGCATTCAACTATAAACAAAAAAAAATTATTAAAAAAAAAACAAAACCTTTTCAAGACAAGATATCAATGTGAAACAACAAAACAAAATATTTAGAACTAACTTTAAACATAAAACTTTAACTTATACATGTGAAACGCAAGAAAAACAAAACAGAAAATCTATATATATATATCGATAAGCATACATGCATACACATTTGAAATATGAAAAGGATATGGAAAAAAATATTCAATTAATACAAATATATATATCTATACAACATAAAAAGACTCGTTTTTTTATTTCTCCCGCAACAAGACCAGAACAACAGCAACAACAATTCAGAAAATATTTCCTTTTTTTGTTTTTAATTTTTATTTTTCTGTTACTTGTAACCCTTCACTCTGAATGAATACTACAGAAAAACTTGGACTTCTCTCATCCCTTTTTGTTTTTATTTTAATTTAATTTTGACAAAGGAAAACTTCACAACAAGGTAAACTGGAACAACGATAAACATACACAACAACTCGAAAAATAATTAAAATATTTAGAAGAAAACACCACCACAAATGCAACCCTAGCTAGAGCCTCTCCCGTAATTCATTTTGAACCCTTAATCGACTTTTAGACTTTGTAGCTTTGCTTTTTAATTAAAACAAAATAATAATTCTAAATCCAACTTGATGATACAAAAAACATACCACCGCTATTACACTTTTTAGGCTTACTTACAACTTTTTGAAATAACGGTTTTTTGCTAGAAAACTCTATTTTTCGACGAAAATCACTCTTCGAATGACCAATTTAAAAACAAGCAACTAACTTTTTTTTGCATTTTTTATGAACAAGACAATGTGATGTTAAAACTCTTTTTTGATTGGAAATTTAATTTTCATACAATAGAATAGCTCTTGAAAGTAAAGGCAACAGTCAAAGCATATACTCTTACATATGAGCTGACTGAGCGAGGTTGCTCATTGTTTTATTATACCGGCCATTTGAAACTCGGAAGTTCAGAGCCGTGTTGACCACCCTTCACCAAGGCTTCCTGTGGTGAGTGTATTCCTTCCATGTTTCACTGTTCTGTCCCATCTCCATCCTTCCTGGCCGTCTTCTCCTTCGAGTTTTCTTATCACTATTATTTTTACTGTCCACTGTCCATTCTTCGCGATTTTATTACTCGAAAAATACTTCGGGTTGAATAGAGTTCCTCGAGTGAGGATTTTGACAGTCAATATGGTATTCTCCTTTCCTGTCATCATTAGACTTTCTACATAGCTCTTAACTGCAGGTCCACAGGTCCAGCGTAAGCTAAAGCAGATGTGATTCTATTAAGGGTTATTCCCCTTTCCTTTTTTTGAAAGGATATCACTACCAATTTCAGCACCTATATAAAAAAGGAGTGGGGACAAGGCATCTTTTTTTAATACTGCAAGTTTCTTGAATATTTCAAAAAGGCTTTAAGGTTTTGACTCGTGCCTTGTTTCCCTGTAGATATACTTGTATTAGTTCGCTAACTTTTTCGCCTTACGAGGACGTGATACATTATCGGCTTATAGAGTCATACGCCTTTTTAAATTGAACGGATAGTTGGTGCACCGTTTCGTGGAACTCCCATATCTCTTCTAACAGCTAGCGCATAGTGAAAATCTGGTCTCGTGGATTCCTACTGGCAGCTACCAAATATTTTCTTAGCGCATGATGTCAGCCTCTTTAAGAGGATATTTGATAGGCGTTTGTAACAACTCAGTAGTAGGTCACCCTTTGGGGTTAGTTTTTTTGCTCCATATTATCGCGATCAGCACATGTAACTTCTCTGTTAATTTTTCTTCTGCATATTTTATTAATTCCGAAGGGATTGGGTCGATTTCTGCGGCCTTGGTGTTCTTAAGCCAATGGATTGCTTCTTCTTCCTCAGCAGTAGTCAGTTGTGATCCTCTGCTATGTGTAGTAGTACTGTTATCCATTGCTGCTTTGTCTCTATGTACATTCAGCAGTTTATCGAAATATCTCCTCCATTGGGCTGCAACTCTTTCGTTGTCCGAAATGAACTCCCCATTATCCTTGCGGATAGATCCTGGTCTAACCTGGTAACCTTTTCATAGCACGTTTAGCGCTGCATACAATACTCTCGTCTTTTTAAACGCACATTCTTTCTGAATTTTAGCAAACTTTTTCCTTGACCATTGTCGTTTTTTTTATATCGAAGGAGATGGCTGACTTCCTATCTTCACTATTTTCCAGGGCTTAAAGTATTAGAACATTATTTTTTCCTCGCATTTTTCATCTTACCAAGGCTTTCTTTAAGGGGCTTTGCAACAGCCTAACTTGCTTTCCGTTGCCTCCTTTAGTATATTTTTTTACTGTTGACCATACTGCTTCTGCCTGTCTTAACAAAAGTAGGTAGGAACCGAAATTCAAAAACATTTCATGACCTTTACTTACAAAGAACTTTCATTTTCCTGGAATAACTCATACAAGTAAAAGCAAATAGAAAGGAAATAGCCTGATCAACTTGTTTGCCGTATCAAGGTGGTAAAAGCTCGTCTACCTATCGAAATTTAATGAAGTTAAGGTATTCTAGCAGCAAAAGTCCAGATTGCCTACTTCACTGGGTATGATCCTTTACGTTGAGCCCCCACGTCCTATCTTCGTCTATGCATAAATCTACTTCTACACTCCTACAAGTTTCTTGGTTTTGATACCACATTTTTGAAGCCGAAAAGTTGTGACTTATGGTAGCCATTCCCAAAGTAAATAATCAAGAGCCGTAAATTAATATGAATTTGAAGGCCAATTTACAGGTCTATTATGGGCATTTATGCATGCATCGAAGGTTTTCTCTGTTTGCTGAATGGTACGTAGCGCCATTCTACTGGAACCACAGCTCTTCCACATTTATGCCTCTCAATCGGGGGACAAAAAAGCCGTAACACGCTGATCAGCCTTATTGTCAAAAAAGAATATGGTCCGACGACTCCGCCATCCCACAGACGTCACCAAACTAGGTGTAACACCGTTTCGACAATCTCATGACGGCTATCTTCGCCCCAAATGCAAGAATTTGGGCTATTGACATACCCAATGAGCCTTATCGCTGAACACAATTAAATAAAAATTGGATCTATTTTAACAACCTCCTGCACGGAAGCAGAATGTACCGATGAGAACAAGCACTCTTATGCGTCCCGGTGCCACTGTATCTTGCAAAGAAAATATACGAAAACGTCCAACAATCCAAAGAGATGGTTGATTATGTCGGGCGTATGGTGCAAGTGCAGTCTTTATATTTAGCTCACAAAGCCATAAATTTGGTACCAAATTTCCAAACGTTGATAGAATTTTTGTTATGTGGGTCTTTCATGCAGTTTGATGCTCTCATGTCTGATGGTTGGTGGTTCCACACACAGACCGTCGGTAGTTGCCGATTATGCACATGTGTTGTCGATGATGACGTTGGTGGTGTATCGCAAATATTGGTAGCTCGTATGCGCCATATTTCCTCTGAACAAATGGAAGAATTACGTGCCGGAGAGTTAGTTTCGTATTTTTTTATTTTATTCAATACTGTAAACGTGCGGCGTAAAGCCCTGACTTTTTAGCGCTCCCAGTGAGGCGCAGCAGGACATTGGGAGAAACTTAAACGTGAAGGGGGGATTTGAGAAGTTGATTGACAGAGCTAACAAAGACATATCACTTCAGAAGGCAACACATAATTATGTCTGTAGCTATGCTTCTCAAGTATAAATTAGAGTTGTCAAATCTTAGTCTATTCCGGGCTGAGTAATAATTAAGCGTCTTTGTCTGGAACAAGATGAGAGAATGTAGTCAAATCCTCTTATTTTAACTGCAAAACCTCTGAGAATAGGACACTATGCGGCAGCTTTATTTATCATGCGCAGATGCTTATCATAAGCAGCTTATAATAGTGCTGTCAGAATTAACTGCCTAGTATGCACGCCTTCCATCTTCAAATTACAAAGTACATAGAAGCGAAAAACAATGTCCGCACAGTTCGCTAAGGGACATGTGTTTTCTACCTTCCACAAAAAAATTTACTAAGCGAATCCCCGATGGTTTTTGTTTTTTTTTTGTCATTTTTCATCGGGACTAAAATTTATTGGAAATATTTATACAGCCTTTCCGCCTAATTCTTCCTAATCCCATATCAGCACTGATAGAATTACTCATTTTAATATTCGAAAGCACTTCAATTAAATTTATAATTTATTGTTCAATTGTTTTTCGTTAATTGTTTCGCTCGGTCAGGCCAGCGGGAAAATCTCATTCAAAACCAACATTAGCGCTTGTGTATGTCCTTGCGTCCAATCGAAACCGCCGAATTGCTGTGGTTTTTTTTTTACTTGCTAACGTTTTTTCGTCTATGATTAATACCAGTCTAGGGGGTGATGGTGGATTAGACCATTTAACCGATTTGCATGTCGCTAGAATTGTGGTTTACTAATTATCCTTCAATTTGTTACAGAAAATCTCATTTAAAATTAACAATTATAATTCGAATGGGTTTGTTAGGAAATACAATAGTTTATCGCCATCGTAAACGATATTCGGTTGAGTAGCATGCTGGCAAAATAATAGGAACAATCAAAGTGAGATAATTTTGAATGTAAATGGATAAACTCTTAAATGTTTTAATCAATGACGAATAAATATGATTTGATTGATTTGCTAAGTTCGAATCCCCCAAGGGATACACGGATACGTCCCGAGCATGGCATAGGGATGGGTGTATTTCAAATCGTTTTCGTTGTTTATCATAATCTCTAATTATATCTCATGATTGATAACATTCGACGACGAATTAGAGATAAGAGATTTTATATTGTGTTTGAGCTGAGCACCACGGCCGTAAGTAGCAATTCATGTTCTTCCTAAGCACAAAAACCTGCTCGAAAACCTTTCAATGTTAATAAAATTATTTTCGTTTTTTCATTTATATTTTATTAAAAAGTTATAAATTTTATTGAAATATTAACGAATTATTAAATAAATAAACGAATGAATACGAATTAAAGAATTTTCTTTTTTTAATTGCGTTTTTTGCATGCAATATTTCTGCTTTTTTAATTTACAACTAAAAATATTACAAAAACGTTTGTACATAAGTAAAAAATAATTTATTTCGTACATAACAAAAGTAAATATTGTACAAAAATAAATCGTATACATATAAATATATATATCAATGGCCAAATAGTAGATTTATGCATTAAAAATGAAAATATTTTAACTAATTTTCGATTTTTGTTAATTGCAACAAAAAGGAAATTTAATTGTAAAATAAAACCAAAAAAGAGAAAGTAATCCTACATAGTACTAGAATGCATTTAAAATCACATACACACAAAAATACAGATAAATATATATTAACAAATAACTAGTATCTTAGAACGCAATTGTGCAACTTTTTAGGGAATAATTATAAATACACACGTCAGCCAGATTATCATGGGCCATAGAGGGAATCAATGTGGATTGATTGTGATTGTTTTTCAATTAATATCGAGTGCTTGTTGCTGAATTGATCGATCAATAAAAAATAACATCTGATGGGGGGTCCTTAGCTTTTAGCCTCGTTTAAGCCCACCAAATATTCTGTGAGTGTCTTCAGCCTGGGCACAACATACATGGTCATGGATAAATGTTATCAGTCACAAATCACTTAAAGAACAAAGCTCTTGCATTTTTAAACCAAATGTCATCCAAGACCTTTCCGTTCCATAGACACAGTGAGATGATATACACATCACCTCGAACCTCAATCAACGCCGACCGATCACCAACGATCCACGGATGCTTCTCCATGGCAATGCACACTTTTTTTCGTTACAAGGCATACATTTAAACATAGTAAATCTTATATATTTTTCTAGTAAATAAGGCACAAAAAAATGAAAATTTTGCAATTTTCTAAATAAATTCCATCATGAATAAATGAGAGAAAAAATCCTAATGTCAATTCCATACAAAAAAAAATAAACGAAAACCAAAAGAGCGATAAATGTAGTTAAAAAATTATATAATCTAGCATTTAACACAAATTATTATATATAAGAATCAATATATCCATCAAGGACATCTTTTTTTAGCTAAATAAGGATAAAAGCAAACATTTTATTTAATATTTTGCGAGCAAAACAAAATGAAATTAAATAGTTTTCTTAGATAATAATGTGACAAAAATATGTGATTTGCTAAACAGAAAATAATTAATTAATATATACAAGTACGAGGACATATATATATAAATAAAATGTGAAAGTAAGAATAGCAACATAGTCAATTTGATTGTTTTCAATTACAATAGCAGATAAGACGTTTAAGTGGGTTTTTATTTTTAGAAATAATTTTATTTAAGTTAATTTTGTGGATCTTTTTCGTCTTATTAGTTAGCATAAATCGATTTATTTTTAGTTTATTTTAATACTTAGTTTCGTTTTGATAGAGAAATTAAAAAATATGAAATCCTTGCCAATATAGTAAAATTTGAAATAGAATTAAGTACATAAAATAAGGAAACAAAATTCACACAGATATATATGAAAACAACGTGCTATACACGTGGAAAACGAAGAATATATGAGATGCAGTGTTTAGCTTCCTCTTCCTCCTCGGAAGATAGTCCAACATCATCGTAAATAGAATATTGATTGCTAGCCCTAGTCTTAGGCCATGGCTTCATCTTATCTGGGGTGGTTTCAGTGTTGTTGGGTCCATCTTGTTCTACTTCTTTATGGACTTAACACCAATCATATCCTTCAATGGTGATGATGCGATACTGACCCATGAATTTTGGTCGAATTCATGCCAAACTGCACTTATTCGATTCCCAATAGATCCCGTTCAATGTATTTTATTGCCTCTTTTAATTTTTTTTAAATTCATTTCTTATTAATTTTTAATTTCGAGCTACCTCACTTACTTACTTATCAGCCTAGCGACCCTTGAGAGATCTGAGCCTGAACAAGAGCCTGCTTCCACTCATATCGGTCGCGGGCACGTTGCTTCTAATTGGAGAGTCGAAGTTTACTGGTGTCCGCGATGCTCTTGTCTCTGAACCGGAGGTTCGTCTCTTTTGCCATCTTTGGCTGGGATTCGAAGACCCTCTTTACTGAAGCTCGGTCGTCCATACGCTCAGTGTGGACGAGGCAATATAGCTAAAACATTTTATACAGCTGGTAGGGTTCGCGGTTGTGTCTTTTCATCCATTTGCCTTCCTGGCAGATACGGCCATAAATCCCAGGGAGAGTTTTTCTTTCAAAAGAGCCCAGAATCATCTGGTGGGTGATTTTTCGTCGGATCTCCATTAAGTTGTCATTTAACATTTGCTCGAGGTAGACAAACTCCTTAACTACCTCAAAATTATATCTGCTGATGCTTACGTTCTGCACAAGGCGACAGCATATATTTTATTTTATCCTCGTTTACTTTTAAACTAAAAAGCCTGCCTATTCTTATATTGTCGTGAATACCTCTTCTACGGCGCACTGGGAACTTGTAATGATGTCAATGTCGTGCGCGTATCCCAGCAGCTGGACGCTCTTGAAGTAGATATGTAGTGTCTTCCGTGTTCACACCTGTCTGAATCACTATCCTTTCAAGGACTAAGGCATGCTTTCATCCTCCCAAATTTGACAGATAATCTGGCGCATGATCCCCACCTGATCATCATAGCCAGTTTTAAAGAGCTCAGCCTGAAGACCATCTGAGCCAGAAGCTTTGTAGGTTATCAGCTTATGTATAGCTGATCTGACTTCTTCTAAACTGGGTGGTGGGATTAGTTCTTCTACTGACGCTGGATTTTCTTCTAACTCTCTCTGGGTCATGTCCGCTAAGCAGCTATTGGAAGTACGGCTTAAACACATTTACCATTTCCTGCGAGTCGGTGACAAGATTACCTTCGCGATTTCGAAGAGCCTAGGCACCGCGCCGGTTCTGAAGCAGCAGCTTTGGCTTGCTCTAACCTTCTGTCTATCCCAGGCCTCTTCGATATCATGGAGCTTGGGGGCTGCGAAGGCTCTTCTCTTTTTTCGCAATAGCTTCTTTTTCTCCTTCTTCTGGCTCTGTACTCCTCTCGCGCTGCTCTTGTTTTCCGTTGCAGGGCATTCTGATATGCTTCATTCGTTGCTCGCTTCCTTCGGCACATTCGTCATTGTACCACGGATTTTTGGTCGGGGGTGGTCGGTAGCCTCAGTAGTTTCAGCTACTTCCTGAATCCAGTGCAACCACATTTTGTTAGCGCTTGTGTGGTCTTGAGGCATGTAGTCTCCAGCTATTTCGTCGTCGTCGGTTTTGGGACCTATATCTATCCGAAACTAATCGTTCTTTTGTAACGATAGGTTTTTTACGTGAGTGAGTTGCTAGCCCCCCGCACAACCGCCGGCCTGATCGGGTTGATATTACGCCTTCTTACCTAGCAAGGTGGCTGCATACATTAGTTCACCTTCAACCGGCCGTTAGGAAGGATATCCAGAGGGCGCCACGAGGAGGCTGTATGTCAACTTGAGCAGTGACAAGGATCGTTGCTGGAATCTTGCCAGATTAAGAGCAATCAGCAACTTTATAATCAGGGCTTGGTCCCACTTAAGCTGCTCTTTTCGTCCACCTTTTTTTCTTTTTTTGCTTATTCGCGTCCACGGTGCAAATGTGAACTTAGAATTTCGGTTGAATAATTTTTCTTGGACCATCACTATTCCGATCGCCTATAGGTTCCAGGTGTGGGCAACGGTGGTAAGGTAGCGTAAAAGCTCAAAAACGATGTGTTTGATTCCTTTTTTATAGTCTACTCACATCACATACAACTGCACATGAATCTAATTACCTTTAGTACTGTTCTCAATTCCTAATTAATAGTAATTTTGAATGAGAATTTTTATTTGAATGCCAGGATGGCTCGCCAGATAAGCGCCTAGTAAGATGTCTAGGACTAATTTTCGGTTCCGTTTGACACAAATTAAGAAAACATGTTATATGCTAAGCCAAACAAGTATACAAACAATACAAGCCAGTCTTAACACATATAATATACTAGATAAATAAATACACATATTCCAAAAATAGTAAAAGCTAAAATCAACTTTTTGGAACCCTTATACATATATATTATATACTGTATAGTAAATCCTGTATTCATAACCTATTCAACCGAAAAACTGAAAACATATATAGATATACTATATTATATACAACTATCTCCTGCTGAACTGTGCATGATCCACCACCACCACCAACCAAAGATAACATCCACCAAACGTGGTAATTTGAAATTTAAAACAATAAATTCTAAGAAAATATATTTTAATAATGCAAAAGAAAAAAGTGAAAAAATATATTTAAATAGCAGTAAAATAAATCAATGTCCGCGCGAATTACAACTACAAATTAATTGTAATATTTCATTTTGTTAATTTTAATGTTTTAAGTGTAATCCAATCAAATTGGATCAAAGTTTTTTGTTTTAGAATTAAAATAAATACGAGTACATCTGTGTATAGAAATCTAAATAATTATTTAGCTTATTCTATTCTGTGTACAAAATAAATTTAAAAATAAAAAAAAAAACCCGTTAAACATAACAATCTAATTTTGAACGATAAAAACCTAAGAAAATCGTTTTTTAATTTCCTTGCTTTAAATGGAATTCAAGTAGAGAAAAAAGCTAAACAAAAAAAGGAAATAAACTATTATAAAAAAAACGATATTAAATTATTATTATACATAGAACATAAATTCATATTAATTATATTAATTGTTAGTTGCATTATTGAGAGAGAAGGAAAAAAATCTTGAAAGAAAAAACAATTTAATCATAAAACATGCTACGAACGACGGATAAATATAAAAATTGTAATTAAATGGGAAAACGAAAAAAAAATTCAAATGATTCCATGAATGTGTGAAACAAAAAGGAAAATTATACCAGCGATCATATATTATACAAAAAACGAAAGAAAATTTATTAAATAAACAGTGAAACTAATAAATTTAATTTAAATGAAACAGAAACCAAAATATAAAAAATATAAGGAACAATTGTAAGTGAAGAAAATAAAAATAAAACGAATAAATACTATGACGAAAACTCTATAACAAGTGAAAAAAAAGTGAAAAACGAAAACAGAAAAAAACTGAAGAAAATTATTTAATAAAAGTCTTACATAATAAAATAAAATTAATTTTGTTTTATTTTATATTAAATAATAATTTAATTTCTTTTTTAAGTTTTATTCTGACCTTTAAGCTTTTTTTTTTCCATTAATTTCTGAAAGTGGTATGAATACAGTGGCTGTATTCCAGAGAGGAGTTCAGACAATAACTTATCGCACTTTTGTCGGATATTCTCTGAGCTTCGTTAGTCTGTGTCTTGTTCTGATAGACCTCTTTAAAAACCCCTAAGAAAGAACTCTTGAGCGATCAATTCGGACGATTTTACCGGCCCCTGCCAATTGGCAACACGAGACATTAGGCGGCCCGGAAACAAATCCTTCAAAAGGTGTGAGGTCTGTAGTTGACTAGCAGGCAAAATTCGGAGGTCAGAACACTGTCAAGTCAGAACACTGTTGAGGTCACTGATTAAAAATATCCAACAGTTTTTAAATTACAGAATATCTGTAAGTTTGCATTGGAACAACAGAATTCGTGCTAAAAAATCAAACAATACAAATAAAATATCAGAATGACTCAGGATATAAAGCTACCGAGAACGTCAGACAATAAACGCGTTTGACGATCAGTCAACACTGACCCGGAGAGCGCCGTCTTAGATGACGATTTCTTCGTGTTCGAGAATCGCCAGGAGAAGGTGGCGACAGTGGGAACTGTGTTTCAGAAAGTTTTTAAGAAGAATGACCGCATTCGCCCAAACCACGACCTGGAGGACAGAGTCCTACTTCATCACTCCTACCTTGGAAATGATATCGATCAAGTTGGTTGGTTTTACCAGGTTCAATGTTAATTTCACGATACGAGTAATGGTTGCCACTGAAGAGGCTAACGCCCTGTTCATTTCTCCAGATCTCCAGATGAACTTCGAGTCATCCGCAGGAACCGAGCTCAGCACCTCCCACCATCTTGTTCAACAATGCACTGAATAATGCATATTATCCAGATCACTGGAAGATAGTGGGTGCCCCAAGAGGGGTAAAGATGCCTCAAACCCGAGAAAACTCCGGTCAATAAGTCTTCTTCCGTATATCAGCAAGGTTTCGAGAAGGTAGTTCATAGAGCCCTGTCTAAATGGGTTGAGGACAATAAAATCATTCCGGATAACTAATTCGGTTCAGAGCGGGACATGATACTATTCATGATGCGTCGGAACTCATATCGAATATCCAATGGAATAAAAACAAAACCTGTCTGATTGACTTGGAAAAAGCTTACGACACTGTATAGTTAGAACCTCAGTCGGTTGGTCATAAGAAAACACTACTATATATGATTCTTGACTTGCTAAGCTCGTTTATATTAACAATGGGCTGCAACAGGGTATGATGAACTCGCCGACACTTTTTAGCATTTGCTTGAGCCATCTGATAGCTTCTCTTCACAATTCAATAGCGTACGCGAACGATTTAATAGCATACAGATCAGGTCCAAGGATCGACGTCATCTTCGCTCTTCTGCAACGTGACTTCGCAGAAATTCAGCAGTATTGTGATGGCTGGAAGTTGAAGATCAGCTATTTCATTCAAAACGCCTTTGTCTAGGATCCCTAGGGCTTTAGAAAAAATCGGCACTTGCTCTCAATTTTTAGACTAGACGGGCAACCACCAGCGAGACAAAGTGTAGTCACATATCTTGGGATCCAGTATCTATATTTTGATAAATCTATAGATGCTGCTCTGGTATGGGCCCGAAGCACTTCCGATCTAACAAGATGGCTATTTCATAGTAGTCAACTTGATTCCAGGGCGGAGGTAATCTGCTACATGGCGTTAGTCAGGCCCCTGATTGCCTATAAATGTACCATGTGGTTCAATGGTAAAGCCGACTTAATGGAAAGCATTCGGTTGTTAAAAAGACAATGTCTCAGGACTTGCCTGAGTATACAAATATGATGTTGCGCTCCGTGAGCCGTAGATCGGTATCGCGCCGAGATCTGGGAGACGTCGTCAGACAGCATCAACGCTTCTGGGACTGCGTGAGTCATCAATTTTCATAGGTCAGGCTGTTTAAGGTAAAATCTGCAAACTCTTATAGCAGGCTTATATAGGCTAAGGTTGAAATGGGGATAGGATAAAAAAGGCTTGATTACTATAGCTTAGTTTAAGTTTAACTTAATTAAAATAAAATAAATAAAGTAAACAAAAAAAGCACAAACTCCTAAAAAAATTCGACTATTTATATCCATAGATACTCTACGTATGTGAAACTTGGTCGCTGACTAAGGAGCAAAACAGATTTCGGGCTTTTAAAAACAAGATCTTAAAGAGAATCCATGGTAAAAAACAGAACGAAGAAACAGGCGAAAGAAAAACTACAAAAGCAAAAATTCAAGGAATTTTATTCAGCTCCAAGCATTGTCCGAGAAATAACATCATGGAGACCAAGATGGGTAATACACGTAGAACAAATGGACAGTGGACAAACAGTCAAAACAATAATAAATCGGAAATCCGAAAAAAACGCGAAATCATAAAAATATACCTAGAAGAGATGGAACGTGGATGGAACATGAAGTGTACCACAATCATGACAGGAAACCTTGGCAAAGGGTTGTCAACGAGACTCTAAGCGTTTAAGCTCCAAATGGTCGATAATATTAAGAAGCCACTATATAATTGACATTGCGTTATGCTTTAATTGCCCCGCGCGTACGATGTTGCGCGTTCCTAGATAGAACTCCTCATTAATAGTTTGAATTTATGACACAATGATGCCTTTTAAATCGAAAAACCCAACTGGCGGCTTTTTTCACTCTTCGTAATTCGCATACCGTCCTTGATCTGGTTCAATCATTGTTATGTACAATAGATTTACATGTCTTAAACATAACGCTAAACACTATACTGATCAAACCGGTAGTTCGCTGTCAATTTGCAACAAACAGGGATTTTTCGAAATAACAACTGGAATAGTCGGGGAGTCTCAAACTGGTTCGAGCTAATATGAATATCATGATTTTTGTTTTTTTTAAGTGCACAATGCGCTTTGAGTTCTTTCTGTTTGATCCAAAGAGTACTAAAGGGGATCTAATAAGAGCCCCATAAAGTTTATTCTCTAATAAACATCAACAGTCGGTGATGTTTACCATTGCACCACGACCACCCCTGAAACTGATAATTGGGCTTATGTTTATTGACCGCAACTAGTCCTCAGATGGCTCTTTCTATGAGTTTATTTTGCATTTATATTAATAACGCGCGTTACATTTGAAGAATCAATCGAGTGTGCCTTGTCAAGTGATTTGGTATAACCCCCCAAAAAATTATCAATCAGAGTCAGATAACCCGATCTTGGAGTCAATCCCAGGTCGAATTTCCTTGAAGATGTTTTCGTCAAATTTGTCACTCATTATAACCATGGTTTGGCTATGTAGCACGTATCCAGTTGAATCCACAAGTCGCTTTTGGCAAAACAATCACGAATCATTGTTCAATCGAATCATTCACTAGTGACGGTTACACGTTTTTCTTGCACATTTTTAAAGTAATATGGTCCAATGATACCGCCTGCCCATATACCATATCAAACAGTGCATATTTCCACATACATTGATAGCTCTTGGATCCCTTCTCAACAGTTAGATTTTTTGACGTACTTCTTAAGCCAAAAATGACCCTTGTCGATGAACAGAATTTGTTCATAAGAAAACGGATCATTTTTGAGCGGTTCCAAGGCTCCATTATCAAATTTACGAAGCAAGCGAAGCTCAAGTGGCATAAAATGTCAGTGAATGCTCAACAGAAATGTCACATGGCCATGAGGTTTTTTTCCTCGTATTGTAACACTCCTTACTTAACGCTTAAGAAATCGGCGAAATTTGTGACGAAAGATCTCATGGCTTGCATCTTGATATTACAACTGCTCATGTGTCACTAGTTGTTCTTAAATATTTGACCGATCCGATATCCTGATGCTCCGTTCCCATAATTAAGGAGACGTTTATATGCCTATATCTAAATGCTGTCCCAAAGATCGAATTCCAGGAGGGTTTCAGGGAATAAATTTTATTTTTGAAATGCAAAAAAACAAAAAGCGAAAATTCTCTGCATCTAAAGGGTGGGACAAATTCAAGTTTCTTTTTAAAAATGCAATAAAATGAACAAAATTATTTTTTTTTCCAAATATTATGGCTTTATAAGTAAGAACAAACATTCCCATTAATCATGAAGTACAACGTCGTTCAAGTGGCTGCCTCGGCAGGCTTCGCAAAAGCCATTCTGTCACCCCAATTGCTTGGATGATATGATATGATATTACTTGGATGATATTAAGTGCTTGAATCGTTTCCGTATTTTTGGCATAACATCGGTCCTTCACTGTTCCCCACGAAAAAGAGTCCAAAGGGGTTAAATCGCAGCTCCGAGGCGGCCAATTGCAATAGCCAAGACGGCTGATGACACCATTTGGGAATTTGGTATGCTAAAGACCAATTGTGGCATGGGCTGTATAGCATGGCGCGCCATCTTGCATGAATCCGAAGTCGTTCAAGTCCATGTCTTCCATTTCAGTAAAAAAAAAAATTGGTTAACATGGCTCTGTAACCCCCACCATTGACTGAAACGTTGTTCTCAGCCCCATTTTCTAAGAAAAATGATCCAATGATGCTACTACTGTACAATCCGCACCAAGTTGTCACTCCCTGTGCGGGTTTTCCGAACCGTAGCCGCCGAGATGAAAATGCGCCTCGTCAGAAAAGATGATTTTTCGCCCAATTCAAGCTGCTTTAAGGTATTGTCCTCAGGCTAGTGCGTGAAATGCTGTTGAGATCGGCGAATTGATGTTCGTGAATTGAGTCTCACTCTCTCGCCACAGCAGCTACATTCTCATCTATACGCACCCTACGACGACGGGACCATGAGTGTTCTCCACTAGCATACCAGTCTCACGAACTTTTTGCACAAACATGCGTACAGCAGTCGCAGTGGGTGCTTCATATCGGCCAAAACTTCTTTTTAAAAAACACACTGTTTGGGCTACACAGCACTCCCTTTGGAAATAACTTTTCAATATTTCCCAACGTTGTTCAAGCGTAAAGCGACCCATTTCGTTCCGCGGAGGTATTATACTGACTTTCTGTCAAGACTTGTCAGTGTTAAAATAACCTATGATTTAAAAAAAACCACTAGATGGCCCACCTGTCTAATTTAATTTTCGTGGGGGCGAACGCCCCCATTTATTAGGCTTAATTCAAGCTAGCTTAATCTAATCTTAACCTAATCTCACTTACTAGGTAGGGAGAAGGGGAGGGTGGTTAAGAAGGCGGATTTTTAGGCATCGAGTGCTGAGGTTGAAATCGAAGTAAGGATTCGAATTAACAATTCCCAGCATACGAGAAATAGGTTCATTGGAGCCATAGGCAGTACGGGGGGTGGGTAGATAGAAGAGACGGGGATTTCGTACGTTGCGGGGGTTAGTGTTGATAGAGACAGAGTTATAGAGAGTCGCGCAGTCAATGGTACCTGAAAGGAGACGATGGATAAAAAGAATGTCAGATACAACTCTTCTTTCTTCCAACGTGTTCATGTTGATTAGTTTAAGGCGGTCTTGGTAGGGTGGTAAAATCAAAGGCTTGCCCCAGGGGAGACCTCGAAGAGCAAAACGTAGGAATCGGCGTTGGATGCTCTCGATTCTAGAAATGTGGGTTTGTGGGTAGGGAGACCACACCTGGGAGGCGTATTCAAGAAGGGGCCGGACAAAGGTTATGTAAAGAGATCGGGTAACGTAAGGGTCCGAGAATTCTTTAGACCATCGCTTCACGAAACCGAGTGCCGAATTAGCTTTAAGGATTATTTCATCGATGTTTGCCCGAAAATTAAGCTCTTGGTCACATAATATGCCAAGATCGCGAATGACTTGAACCGTGGAGATGGGTTGATTATTGAGGAAGTAGAGACGAGGAGGACGTTTGATTCGTTTACGTGAAAAGGTAATTGATTGGCATTTGGAAATATTAAGCTCTAAGCAATTTTTGGAGCACCAGATGGAAAAGCTATTGAGATCAGATTGAATAAGGGAAGAGTCATGACTGGAGGAAATGGTCTTGAAGAACTTGGTGTCGTCGGCGTATAATGAGATGTGGGAGTGTTTGATCACCAATTCAAGATCGTTTATGGAAAGAACGAAAAGAAGTGGACCTAAGTGGCTGCCTTGGGGGACGCCGGAGGAGGCTAAAAAGGGGTTAGAGAAGGCAGATCTAAAACGAACATTATAATAGCGATTTTCCAGGTAAGAAGATATCCACTTCAAAGAGATGGGGTCGAAGCCAAGGGAGGACAATTTGAAGAGTATCAGTCTGTGGGAGATTTTATCGAAGGCTTTACTGAAATCGGTTGAGATAACGTCGACTTCTTTGCCGTTCTCTAAGGCTGATAGGGTAAAGGACACAAATTCAACAAGGTTAGTGGTTGTGGATCTGCATTTGAGGAAGCCGTGTTGTCTAGGGGAGATTAATGACTTGCAGCGAAAACTTAGTGTTTCGTACAAAACACTCTCGAAGAGTTTAGGTATATGTGATAGTTTGGCAATGGGACGATAGTTGTTAACAACGTTCTTAGGACCTTTTTTATGTATAGGGGTGATAAATGAGTTTTTCCATAAGCGGGGGAATTCACCTTGGGATAGGGATAGAGTGAAGATTTTCGAGAGAGGGCGAGAGATGGTTGAGGAGCATTTTTTTAGAAATATGGCAGGGAGACCGTCGGGTCCAGGAGTGAATTCATCATTAAGTAGATTTAATTTGTCTTCGATGACATGAGAATCAACTGTGTGTGGGAGAAATGGTCCAAGAGAAAAATTCGGAAGATAATGAAAGTATGAGAAGTCTGGAGCAAACGAGTCGTCGGCGAAAGACTGTTTAAAAAAGGTGGCGAAAAAGTTGGCGATAATATTGGGATCATTCGAGGTTTGATCGTGGAAGGAGAGGGAGGTAGGGTAGCCATCGGATTTTCTTTTATAGTTAACAAACTTAAAGAAGGACTTTGGATCGTTTATAAGATTGGCTTGCGTTTCTGTTAAATACCGTTGATAGAGGAAGTTGTGTAGGGCGGTAAAGTGGAGATAGCTGCCCAGGTAGTTAGAAAAGTCATTGCATGATTGAGTACGAAGGAAGATTGTCCATTGCTTATTTCTTTTGTTTCTTAGAGAACGGAGCCTGCGATTATACCAGGGTGGGGAGGTGGACGAAGTTTTGCGTTGTGAAACGGGAACGTAAAGAGAGATAGAGTAAAAAATTTCCCTGTAGAATATGGATATAGCATCGTTTACGGTTAGGTTTTCAAAATTGAGAGGGGCATTTTTAAGGTATTCATTTATTAGATGAAATTTTGCTTTGTGGAAATCGTAAGAGGCCAGAACTGTAGGAGGTTTATTCTGTGTGGGAGAATCGTGAAAGAAGGAAAGGAGGAGGGGAGGATGGAAGTTATCGATGGTTGAAAGGGAAAGGGGACTAAGTGAAACAGAAGAGTTGAGAGGATCGGTTGTGAATATGAGGTCGAGTTGTCTACCCATGTAGTTTAGTACGCCACTAACTTGGCTGAGGTTTGAATCTGTTAGGCGATCCAAGAAGAGACATTCTTTGGCAGTAGTGGGATTAGTGGCAGTGTAAGACGATTGATCGTCTAATTGGATCCATTTAAGATGAGGAAGGTTGAAGTCACCGAAAACAAGGATTTCATCTTGAGGGTTTCTTAAATCGGTTAATTGGTCGATTGTGTTGATGGCGAGTTCATAGGATTCAATAGGTTGTGAGGGCAAGATGTAGAAACAAATGATGTATAATGTCTTCTGGGGTAGAGCAATCTTAATTGAAACAAAGTCGAGAAGTGGGGAGGATGATACTGCAATAAGGGAAGAGTCAATTGTATTAAGGACGGCTAGTAGAACGCCTCGGCAAGGACAACCGTCAGTGAGTCGGCTGAGTTCGTCATCGCGATAAACATTAAAATTTGGTGGGAACAGTTCGAGGTTATTTATGCTGGGGATCAGGTTCGTTTCAGTCAACGCGAAGACATCAAAGGACAAAGCATGTGATTGTTGCAGGATAGCTTGGGTTACCTCGATATCTACCAATCCTTTGCCTAAAAGCGATGACGAGAACAAAACTTTTGAAAAACTTTCAAAAACATGATATGCCACCAAAATTACTAAGCACCAAAAGCAGTATAATTAGAGTACTATAAACTAAAAGTCCTGCATGTCGTACTCAGCTATTACCTCACAGACAATGGACCTAGGCAAGGCTTCTGATTTGACTTTGAACAACAAACAGTGATTGATACAATCAGAGGTACCTCAGGGCTCCGTAATAAATCACGTACTCTTCATAATATAATAATATCGCCCACACCTTACACTTTTTATAACTCCGATTCCAGCACGTCATTGTTCCGGATGCATTTTTTGCTATCCCTATGACCACCATCTTCCATCCAATATCCTCCCGGCCACAAACCATCCAAAACATTACTTCTGCATTCCCATCATTTAAGTAATCCAATGGAAGTTCAATCAACTTCCTCGAAAAAGAGCAACGAAAGAGTAAGCCACATGTGATACAAGTAAATGCACTTATCAAACCTCCAAAAAGGGTACACCATTTGCACTTGCATGCAGTAATCACCGACATTTTATCCTCATCCAGTAGCGGTTGAATGAAATGGAAACGACTAGCGAACGCATTAAAGCTTTGGACAAATGTCCTTAATCCAATATTGCAGATGTCGTAAAGAGATTACGATACTTTCGATAAACCGAAATCCAACTCCTCGTTCATCTCAGACGTATCTATACATCCTCTGACCAGATGTGTTAACCACTCCACCCTCCCCCATTTACCTACTTGAATATGCCAGTACGCTCATGAAATTCAAATATAAGTAATCCCGCCCCACAGACAGGAAAGAATAAACCGATAGCCCGAAACCGATAACCCAAAACCTATATATCCCATTCCCATGCTGGACGAGCATGACTTCTGACAGGACTTCTACGGATAGATTGTAATCACTCTGGGGGATTATCGAGTAAGTTTCTTGTTTCTCTATGTATATGCCGAAGGACAGGTGTTTAAAAGGAAAACTTTCGCCGGCCAAACACAGCTTATAGCTGTCAAGTTAACGAGGATACAGACACATCCTAAAAATACTAAATACAGTGGAAACTAGATGAAAATCGTTCAAGTAGTGCTTAAGAACTCGAAAGCTTTTCCTGCACTTGCACTTGACCGAAGACTCCAAGTTTTCAGTAGTATTTGAAAGGAAATTCGTAGATGCCCTCCCGGATGAACATCACCCCCTTCTCGACGGTAAATAGATGCAACCTAAGTATTTTATTTGAAAAGTTTTTTGCAGTTCATGCGGGTGAAGTTGTTTCTTTTCTTAGTTTCCTTTGACTTGACCAACATTTGATATCATTGAGATGAAGATGAGTCTTGTCCATATGACGAGAGAGAAAACCTTCGACTCTGCCCTTATGGGGTCTGGATAAATTAAAGAGATAAGAAGAGACTGAGCACTGGGAGTGAGTGAAGTGGCAACAATGAAATTTAATATGACCGACTTTTCAAAAGTACTTTGAGGAAGCATACAGCAATATATCCTTTGAGAAAGTATCCATTCGATCCCTGCTGACCTTGAATGAGGTATATACGGCTGGGAGCAAAATGTATTTTAGAGTCCAAACACAGACGCATAACTAATTCACAGAGGCTCCGATTAAACGAAGTTACTTTGCTGAAATTTATGCCCGCAACATTATTAATTGACTGCTTCAAAAGAATAATTGCCAATTATGGTCATGAAGCCGACATCTTTCATCGTAGTTTCCTTAACAACATATACAGCATATTTGTTAAAAAAATAAGGTGACTTTTTGAATTTCGCGATTTAAGTGCAAATATTCAACTGTATCAGGCGTGATCCAAAAGTAGTGATAATGAAAATAAAACACAGTAATTATAATAGTTAAAAAGTTATTTATCTCTCTAAATAGTCTCCGAACAGGACAGCACATTTATTCCATCTTTTTTCTAAGCACAGGAAAACAAAATCTTTGTCTTGACCCTCGCAAAACGTCTCAGCAACTCGCTTTCGTCTTTAAATTTCTTGCCTCAGATGTGTGTGTCAAGCCGAGGAAAGGGATAGAAATCGCTTGAAGTTATAGCTAACGAATTGGGCGGGTGTGCGAGCAGTTAGAATCCCGTTTCTTGAATGACAGCAACTGCAACTGCAACTTTAGGCGATGCGTTGCCTTGGTGAAACACTACTCCAGCTGGTGGCTTGCGGCGTCTTTTTTTCTTCTTATAAATAAATAGTGGCTCCCTTTTCCGAATATTCCACCATAATTATTCATTCAGCGTCCCAAGCGTTCTGCGTTATCATGGTGGAAGAAATGAAATTTCGACAGTAGCCGTCTACTAGAATGTACTACATGAAAGTAGATTGCTCTTGCGATACTGGCACCATCTGGCGGCGAGGACCACCCTCGTACTGTGAAATATGGAGGAGCAGTTTCTCCCAATGTTGTCACCAAATCGCCGCGTATGTCTTTGGTAAACAGGTACAAACCTACCTTGGATGATGGCAACTCTAATTTCGTTTCTCTTTATTTTGATACTATCGGCGGATCGTATTCAAATGAACTTACCTCCTGGGTATCGTGGTCTATTTCGTGATTTTTTTACGCTTACATATCGGATATCTAAGGAAGCAAACAAAGAAAGAACCGCACACTGGAAATAACAGATTTTCATGACATGTCCATGTCACCTGTATGCATATAATCTTTTATTGTATATCCTGGATAAAACGACAACCGATGGTGATTCCGATCCCCGACCCATAATACTTATGGGATGCTGATTCTGATGTCGATGCTGCTGCTGCTGCTCATGCTGATGCTGATGCCGATACTGATGCTGATGCTGCTGCTCATGCTGATGCTGATGCTGATGGTGATGCTGATGTAGATGGTGATGAAGAGGATGATGGTGATCAACATCAGATGAGCCTGATGGTGATACTGATGGTGGTGCTGATGGTGGTGCTGATGGTGGTGCTGATGGTGGTGCTGATGGTGGTGCTGATGGTAATGTTGAAGGCGATGCTGATGGTGATGAAGAGGATGATTGTGATGCTGTTGATAATGAAGATGAAGAGGATGGTGCTAATGGTGATTCACATAGCGATGCGTTGCTGCTGCTGATCCTAATGCTGATGCTTATGCTGATGCTGATGGCCTTTGTCTTGTACCAATGAACCATGTTTTTAGTTTTCATAGTAGCCTTACAGAAGAGAGAGGGAGCGAGCAAACCAAACAACGAATTCGCTCGTGTTTAACATGGCAAACACCAGCTTCGATCTCTGTCCCCGCTGTATCCAAGTTATCACGCAGCCTCCACGTGGCCTCTCCTGCATAGCTGGCCTGACATCCACCAGGTAGTGAACCAATATGTGAACCAGTCCGCCTCTTGTCCTGGGGAAAAAGAAACCTGGTCATCCAAGTTAGGGGTTGTGCTAACATCCCTATCACGGAAAAAATTAATTTGTTACCAAGCAAGAACAACCCTCAGATACGGACGGATACAATGTTAACGACCCAGGCAACCTTCGAGTCTGCACCTGGAATGTCAGGTCTCTTGAAGACCAGATGCGGGCGACCAATTGAAACCTTTGACTGCTACAAAGCAGATATAACCGAACTCCAAGAAGATCGGGGATGAAAAACTGCAAGAAAAATACGAGGAAACAACGCTTACTTGGATGCGGATTTGCTATTCGGGGTAGACTTAGGCAAAAAGACTTAATTTTCCTGCATGTAAGCGAATGTCTCATAACAACCCGCTTCAAAAGCAACATCGAAAGCTGCTTCTAGAAACCTAGAAACCCCTGGTTTGATGTACAATGCAGCAAAGTAACATATTTACAAGACCATTCTACAAAGACAGATGAGAGCTCTGCAAGCAGAAAGGAAGGAAGGAACACACGTTTTTTTAGAAAGAAAAAAAGAAAGCACGGAAAGAGTAGTATCGAGGAGATGGAGAGGTGCAGGGATGAGAATGGAGAACTAGTAATAAAAACACAGTCGATGCTGAGAATATGACAAGACGACTTCTGTAAGCTAGATTACGGCTATGATAGACAAGATATCGCTATCAGATAGAATCACCCCTTCGCATCGGGGACGACGTAATAAAATTCCGTCTACCCAACATAGACGAAGTCAAGGTAACAATAGCGAGATTAAGTCTAACAAAGCTGCGGGCGCAGATGGCCTGCTATTTAACGCGGCTAGAGATGAGTTGGTAAGGTACATGCACCAACTTATCTGAAACATATGGTCGGAGGAAAGCCTGCCCGACGACTGGAACCTTAGCATTGTTTGCCCAGAAAGGAGACCCCTTTAACTGCGCCAACTGCAAATTAATGTCTTTTTAACATCGCATACAATAATTTCTCCGCCGTACTGTGCGAACGCCTGAAAACCTTTGTGTATAATCTGATAGGTTCCCGTCAGTGTGGTTGCAGTCCAGGTAAATCCACAATAAATCAAATTTTCATACTGTGGAAGATCTTGGAAATGACCCAAGAATTCCAAATCGAGACCCAGTACCTTTCCGTCGATTTTAAAGTCGCGTATGACAGTACGAATACAGACGAGCTATACGGAGCCATGTATGGTTTTACCATTCCTGCCAAACTCGTCCGGATGTGCAGGATGACAATGTAGAACTCTCACTGCTACATTACGGTTGGTAACGAACTAACCGAGACCTTTAATGTTGACAAAGGATTTAGACAAGGCAAATTTTTCAACATCATCGTACAAGTGTTACTGGCCAACATGAGAGGTACGATCTATTTCACGTCTGCGCATTTGGGTACGCGGATGATTGAGTTGGAGATCGGCATTGAGAGTATATTCGTAGTCTACCAGGTGATTGATGCTAGATGGGCGACATATATAAGTATATAGTCTAGCAGAAGATCTTTAAAACCAACCCGGAGTAACGACGCAGCTGGGAACGACCGCATGAACAGCGGCCCACACTGGTGGAAGGGGATCTTAACCTACTGGGAGTGCAGCACTGGAAACAGGCCGGACTGTAGCACCGCCAGTAAAAAAAAATAGCCTTGCAGGCAGATGACACCGTAAAACTTAGAGCTAGACCCTAGATTGCATTCCACAAATTTCAATTTCGCTTCCGTGACTGCAGGTCTTTCCCAAATATCTGCAGCTGGCTACACTCTTCGATCTGCATACTCGTTAATTGGGGGTCGCAGCTATTTTCATTCCACAAAACCCACCAGTAATTCAGGTAGGTTGGTAATCATTTAACTTCTGTGTTTCTCAATTTGCCAATGTAACTGTCCCCTACCTTCCTCAATATAAATAATCTTGCAACGTACAGCCTAGTCATCCCTTTCGCCATTTAAGTGTCGCACACTGTATTAAATCAAAATTGTTTATGTACTGCATCACGGAAATAAATACAACCGGTCAAAACCGGTTTCTGTTGTGGATCACCAAAGATGATGCCATGCGTTTTCACGGCAACATTTTAATAAAGTACGCATTGAAAAGAGAACGAATAAAACTGATAACAGGGAAAAAACCTCTTGCCTAGCTACTGTACTCCACCAGACTGTTCGGTATCATATTAATCATCTTCTCTGATCCAAAAATAACTGAAAATACGTTTCGCCAGCTGTGCACACCGAGTGTGTAGTATGTCGTGCATGTGCTTCCCCCTTATCATTTGAGAATATTTTGGGGAATCTTGAAGTAAGGTGATTTTGTTAGATGTCTGATGAGCCTCTGGAATCACATAAAAGCAAGAACATTCTATCTCCAAAGCATCAGTTCACTCAAACAATCAATTGTAAAAGCACAATGTTTTCCAAGTACTTTGCATTCTTCGTCTTAGCTCTAGCTGCGTGTTGTGTGACAGCACAACGCACTTTAGAGTACAGACCAAACCGCGATGCAGGGCGTACAAAGACTTTGGAGTATCGACCAAGAGAACACGGTCAGCCAAAAGCTACTCATCCAGTATATCGTCCGAAGACAATGAACGAAGGAAGGTCCTATCGATTCAGGCGTCAAACCACCGACAACCTGGATAAATCGAACACCAGGACTAACGAATACCACCCAGACTCATCGAATCAGCCTCAGCCATCGTATCCTGTATACCGCACCGATAAAATCGACGAAGGAAGGTCCTACCGATTCAGGCGTCTGGCAACCGACAACCTGGATAAATCGAACACCAGGACCAACGAATACCACCCAGACTCACCGAATCAGCCTCAGCCATCGTATCCTGTATACCGCACCGATAAAATCGACGAAGGAAGGTCCTACCGATTCAGGCGTCAGGCAACCGACAACCTGGATAAATCGAACACCAGGACTAACGAATACCATCCAGACTCACCGAATCAGCCTCAGCCATCGTATCCTGTATATCGCACCGATAAAATCGACGAAGAAAGGTCCTACCGTTTCAGGCGTCAGGCAACCGACAACCTGGATAAATCGAACACCAGGACTAACGAATACCACCCAGACTCATCGAATCAGCCTCAGCCATCGTATCCTGTATACCGCACCGATAAAATCGACGAAGGAAGGTCCTACCGATTCAGGCGTCAGGCAACCGACAACCTGGATAAATCGAACACCAGGACCAATGAATACCACCCAGACTCACCGAATCAGCCTCAGCCATCGTATCCTGTGTACCGCACCGATAGAATCGACGATGATCGTAACTACGGCTTTTAAAGTTCTTGAATAGCTACGGCATCTGGTTATTTATTATTATTTTTTAAATATTGTTAATATAAAAAGTAATTTGTTTTAAAACATAAAATGTTTGGGTCTTCTTTGTTTTGAAAATATCTAAATTACAAGGCAAGCATTCCTACGGCTATGCCTAGTGTGATATCAGAAAGGATATTATCCTCCTCATACACACTCAAGTACAATGTTATCCGAAAAAAAATCCAAGAATCTACTCTATGGTTGCAGTCCATAATGATATTTTGCTCAAGGCCAACCCAGTCTAATCCTGGAAAAAGTCGACCGAGATTTGTGGCACTGCAGAAAGACCCTTTAAAGCTGTCTTAACACCAAGTAGCACTTTTGTGGTCTTTTGTGCATAAAGCACTTCTATACCAAAATAAGAAAAGCATTCTCTTCCCAAGAACAAAACCCCCGAGACGTCCCACAAAGGCATGGGTGCTTTGAAGGCCAATTCCCGTACTTTCCCATTTTTTTATGCTTGCTGGTAAAAACGAGCATGTGGTCACAATGTGACCGTTAGAAGCCAGCAAAGCAACGCATATAAGCCTATCCCCGCGTGGTAAAACAACACAAGAGCGACAAGCAGTGATTAAGGAAACCGCATGCAAGACTTTTCAGCCCATATGCTACATATATGTTTATTAAGATCTGTGAGACTGTCAATGCCGAACCCAACTATCGGAGGAACGGGACAACCAACAGAGAACGAAACATCACCAGGAGAAGGAGTAAAAAATAGGAAGCGAATAGCCTATTCCACAATGTTTCGAATGTTTTCCCTCCCGTCCCATATTATGCGGCATGAGGGAATCTGTCCAGATTTTTCAAGCTTTTTCTGTGAAAATTGTTTCGCGAAAACCACAACTCTGAGCTGGATAAACATGAAAACAATAAGAAAATGAAAACCGACTGACCAAGCAAACTTCAGCTTTTGTTGGCAACTATCTTGGACGCACTGGACGGTCGAACCGAGAAGCCACAGAATAATGTTGTCCTTTCTAGTGTTTTCTGTTTTCTTTTTCGACAGTCGGTTGTGCGGTTGTGCGCTATGCAAAGAAGCTTTATTAGTCGACGAATGCCAGGAGCAGACAGTGGGGTTAGAAAAATGCTAATTAATGGGTTGCAAGGGGCTCTTTAGTACTTGTCTATTAATTTGCTCTTTCTATGGGGATGGTAGGCTCCCTGTGCAAGTTCGAATTCCTTCTTTGGATAAGAGTACCGCTTCGCTTCATATATTGACTTTATACTTTTTTCCGCGTGCGGATTATCATCAATTAAGTGTGGCACTATTCCCTACTCGATAGAAGTCAAGTTGGTTAAAAGCATTTGGTGTCAAATCTATCATCAGGAACTAAGAAGGACGCGACTAATAAAAGATGCCGCTTTTTAATGTTGATTGTGTGTATCGACTCCAATACGAGTATGTATTCCGTATGAACATTCCGATTTTAACCAAAACAAGTCCGAACATCTGCAGCACTATAAACAGGTTACAGAATCTATCCTCTTGAATTTATTCTTAAATACACTGTCGAACTTGTCCAGCGATGTTTTGGAAAAAATATTCACGAACAAGATTTAACATCGGAGGGAAGTACTCCTTATTGGCATGTAAACATTGTTGCAATATGCTGAGTGAAATGAGCCTCTTGATGTGCCTGCCTATTTTGATTGTGACTTCTCCAATTATGATTTGGTGAACACTTTCCAATTTTTTAATATTTCTAAAGCAATTCTTTTCTTAATCCAGATCTTATAATTATAACTTCCTTGCATCATTAGAAAGCTCCATGTATGCCGAAGATACAAATATTTGTTAGATAGAAATAAAAGCGATGGCAGAAACCAAGTCACTAGGAATTGACGGCGTTCGAGCAATTGACGTCAAAAGACATCCCGAAATCTTTGCTCCAATATTGTGCAAATTTGTAAATCTTAGCCTGACACAAACAAAGATACCTTCAACCCTAAAAACGGCTACAGTGAGACCAATTTAAAAAGGAAGTGATAAAAGTAACGTATATGACTATCGACCAATATCGATTCTACCAACAATTGAAAAGTGCTTGGAAGAAGTTATTTTGAAACGTTTACGCAGCTTTATTGAAATACACTCTCTGATTCATAAAAGTCAGCAGGGATTCCAAAAAAAAACAAAAGCACTGGAAAACTTCTAGGAGAATTCACCAACTGTGTTAATGAAAGCCTGGATAAAAGTCATCACGTAATGGTATTGTTCATAGACTTTAGTAAAGCCTTTGATACATTAATCCACTCGAAATTCTTAGAAAACTCCTTCCTCGGATAGGAATACGAGGAGTAATGGAGAATTGGCTAAGAGATTACCTACAAAATCGACAGTTCCGCGTCAAGATAAACGGTGTATTAAGTAATGAGAATAATGTACAATATGGAGTCCATAGTCAAGATTCTAGGATTGGGCCACTATTATTTATACTGTATGCAAATGAATTGTTACCCATCTTGAAACAATCTATTCCTTTTGCTTCCGCTGACGATATTGCAATTGTAGTACGCCACAGATCGTTGGAAACTGCGATTACAACAATGCAGAACGAGTTTAATGTTGCAATCAAATAGTGTCACGATAACGGACTAGTGATCAATGCTTCTTCGAGATGGTTGATAGCTATAAGTATCTAGGAATAATCATTGATTGTCATTTTCTATGGGAAAATACTCACCAAAAAAGAACTTCACTTCATCTTCGCCCTGGTATACCAAGGAACTACGCTCTTTGCGCAATAAAAGAAACAAAAATTGGCACGCCTATCTTAGATCGTCCTCTGCATCAGACCTTTCTAATTACATACAGTCCTACACTAAATTTGCACAGCTATGTGAATCACTCTACCTCCGATACCTGAACAGAATGCAATCCTCCCTTATCTCTGACCCCAAGTGTTTCTATCACTTCATTAATACAAAAAGAAAAACCGATAGCTACCCCACAACACTTAACTTTCTCAATAACTCTTCTAACGAACCCGAAGTAATCGCCAATTTCTTTGTTCATTTCTTCAGCCAATCATTCACTGACCAAGATCTTCAACCCGATCACGACTATTTTCGATATTTGAAAGACTGCCCCCATACGTCTCTTGTTTCATTGAACATCACTCCCGACCTAATCGCCGAAAAAATACGCAACTTAAAGGACGACTACTCTCCCGGTCCCGACTGTCTGCCTGCCATAGTATTAAAAAAGTGCGCGAACCATCTTATTTTACCCCTTACCGCTCTATTTCAAAGCTCTATCTCTCAAGGACTCTTTCCTAAGCTTTGGAAACATGCTTATAACAAGTCCACAAAAAAGATTGAAAAATGATGTGTCCAACTATCGTCCCATTGCTAAGCTCTCATGCATACCCACATTTTTCGAGAGCATCGTTTATGATGCACTATTCTTTCACTGCAAACCCATATTTTCTCCTAACCAACATGGGTTCCTAAAAGGTCGATCGACAACCACTAATCTAGTCGAGTTTGTTTCATAATGTTTGTGTGCACTCGAAGCTGGCAAAGAAGTAGACGTTGTCGCCACTGACTTCAGCAAAGCCTTTGACAAAATGTCTCACCTAATTATTCTCCTCAAGCTCACTGCCCTCGATTTCTGTCCCGGTTTTATCTCATGGATCAAATCTTATCTTGAAGATCGTCAATATAACGTTATCTTCAGATCTTCTATTTCTGATCCAATTAACGCTACCTCCGGTGTCCTGCAAGGTAGACATCTCGGCCCACTGATATTTATTCTAACCATTAATGATGTCGACAGCGTTATTCTGAACTCTCAGCTCTCCATATATGCTGTTGATATGAAAATATTGAAACACATATCTTCCCCTGTCGACTCCTGCTCTCTCCAATTGGACCTTAACAGGTTCACTACTTGGTGTCAAAAAAACCATCTCGAGCTCAATATCAGTAAATGCCAAACCATCACTTATTCCCGCAAGCGCTCTTCCTCACCACCCAGAACCTACATTATTCGTAATGAAACCGTTCCCCCTGTCAACGTCTTGGTTGACCTAGGGGTTATTTGTGACCGTGAACTCAACTTTCGCCTCCATATCGACAACATTATCAAACGTGCTAACTCTGCCCTCGGTTTCGTGAAACGTTGGTCCAAAGAATTCTCGAATCCCTACGTTACGAAATCATTATACATCACTTTCGTTAGGCCCTTCACGAATATGCTAGCCAAGTCTGGTCCCCCTCTTATGAATCCCATACTGCGCGTATTGAAGCCATTAAACGCAGGTTTATCCGTTTTGCCATTCGTGGCCTTCCTTGGGCCGACCCCCTTAATTTACCACCTTATACGGATCGCTTAAAATTAATCAACCTCCAACCCCTTAAAGAACGACGTGATGTTGCAGACATTCTATTTATTCATGACCTTCTTAGTGGTAACATTGACAGCCCTTCATTATTGCACATGATTCCCCTTAACACCAACCCGCGTAACCTTCGGTCCACACCCCTTTTCCGTATAAGCACTCACCGCACAAATTATGGCTACCATGAACCAATGTCCAGAATGCTTCGCAAAGCTAACACCAATCTTTTCGACCTTCACCTTAATAAGTCCAGCCTTAGAATTGCCCTAGTTAATAAGTTATAGTTAAGTTATAGATTTTTATTAAGGCTTGCATTAAGCTAATAAAGTGCCCATATGGGGGCGTCAAATCAAAACCAGCTTTAAAATTCTGAAGGTCGAACATACTTACAAGATAGCGCTAATTTTGGAGTTCTATCATCACAACCGATTTATTCGTCCAATTAACCACGATGCAAACACTCGACGATGTGCCCAAGGGATGCTCCTATTACCCAGAAATTTTAACACCTAACGGCAGCTGAAGTATAGCGTTCCATCAACATTAAATGAGTTGCTCCGAAATTTATTAAACATTGAAAAAGTTAAAACCAGAAAGCAAACTATAAAACGTTTTTTCTTAAATGATTTAAATGTAAATTAATTTAATATAAAGCAAACAAAATGTGAATTATTTGATTAACTAAATGTTTGTATAAAAAATGCTTACTCTAAATATATTATTTAAATTTGTTAAATAAATAATCTTCTGCAGAAAGTTATATAAATTGTTAAGATATCGTGAATAATAAAAAAACTTAATCTAAAAAAAAACAAAATCCTACATACCTACCTTAATTATATCAAAATTTGATCAGAACTTTCTAAACCATTTCGTAGACAAATAAGGAAAGGCTGGTCGTATTAATCCAAATCTAATTTATTTGACAGCTCATACGAAACTAAGGAACATATTACTTTTTGAACAGACTCCACATTGAGGTTATATTCCCGATGGTAGTTTTTGTAGTTATGACGCTTTGGTATTCGAAAAGGCTCTGGGATTGAGTTTTATCTTTTGTTATCACGTTTTTCATTATTCTTTACTTTCTGGACATAGGCTAACGTAAACATATTATAATTACTTATGATTTACTGACCTTCTAAGCTTAACTAATATACAGGGTGTCCCACGAGCAGTGTGCCAAAAAGCTAGAGCGTGTAGGTCTGGTCGAGACAAGAAAAAAATCGTATGGGAGGGGGGGGTCTATTCCCCCCCGTTTAGCCGGGAGGGGCAATTTTCTAAAAAACTGACTTAATTTGGAAAAAAAAATATTAAAAATCAACAGTTACATCCACAATACCGTGGTATATTTTTTTGTATAGCCAGAAACCTCTTCTTTCATCCTGTTTTTAAGCGAAGCTGCTTTAAGGAATAGTTTTTGAGAAATTAATTTTCAAACTCAAAATTTTGCAAAAAAAATAAAAAAAAAAATTTCGAACTATTTTTTTTCGAAATTGTATGTAATTAAGTACTAATTTTTTTTCAAAAATTCAATACTCTTATTAGTTTTTAGTTAAAAACAGAAAACCGGATGCAAAAATGTCTTGTAGTTTTTGAGAAATTAAAAAAAACCCGAACCATTTTTTTCTAAGAAGAACCTTTTTTTTGGTTTTGACGCGGCTGGACTTGTAGACAAATTAATGTATGAAACATTGACCTCTTTTTTATTATTTTTAAAATCTTCGGAGTTTTATTTTCAATATGATCCCCTTTTTTTAGAAGGCAAAGATTATATCTCCTTCTTCTCCTAATGGCTGCACATTAGTCTATGTTTGACAAATTTTCCTTCAATTTGACTCCAGCGACTTCAATCCGTTGTTCCAAAGATACTATTTCCACTTCGTAAACATAATTTTTCATGAATCCCCACACTTAAAAATCTAGAGGAGTTAAATCTGGTGATCTAGGTGGCCATTTCGTGGGGCCCCTTCTTCCGATTCAACGGTCACTAAAATGATCATCCAGCCAGTGTCTAACCCGTAAGCTGTAGTGTGCTGGTGTTCCATCTTGCTCTTAGATTAAATTATCTGCTATGGCCAAAGGAACGTTGTCCATCAAATCGGGCAAAAGGTCTCGTAGGAACTGCAGGTATGATTCTCCCTTAATAACGGCATTCAAAAACCGGGCCCCGATTACAGTTTGTCCAACAATACCAAGCCAAACATTACAGCTAAAGCGGTGTTGTGATTTATTTTGTTTTTTGTTGTGTGGATTGGTGCTACTCCAATGATGCAATTTGTGGAAGTTAGTAACCCCATCTCTGGTAAACTGTGCTTCATCCGTCCAGAATATCCTTGCAAAATAGTTTCGGTCAGTTTCATCTCGAAGCAGTAATGATCGACAAAACTCTGCTCTCAAAAACTTGTCGTTTGAGGTGAGTCCCTGAACTGGCCTAAAATGGTACGGGTGTAAGTTTTCGGTATGAAGCACTCTCCATACTCTAGATTTGGGCACTCCAAGCATAATAGCCATCCTCCTTGTACTAAGGGAGGGATTGCGTCGGACCAAATTCAGGTAGAACCCATCTGCGGCGGGCGGACCCAGCCGAAATTCAGGCGTTATCAATGAAAAAAAAGAATTAATCCAGGGTTATTCCAATAGTGTATCACTTTATCGTATCCTCATAAAACTCCGAATTTTTTAAAAATAATAAAAAAAGAGGTCAATCTTTCATACATTAATTTGCCTACAAGTCCAGCCGCGTTAAAACCAAAAAAAAAAAGGTTTTTCTTAGAAAAAAATGGTTCGGGTTTTTTTTTTAATTTCTCAAAAACTACAAGACATTTTTCCATCCGGTTTTCTTTTTTTAACTAAAAACTAAGGAGAGCATTGAATTTTTGAAAAAAAATTACTACTTAATTACATACAATTTTGAAAAAAAATAGTTCGAAATTTTTTTTTTTCAATTTTTTTTCAAAATTTTGAGTTTGAAAATTAATTTCTCAAAAACTACTCCTTAAAATAGCTTCATTTGAAATCAATATGAAATAAGAGGTTTCTGACTTTACAAAAAGGTATATCGTGGCATTGTGGATGTAACTGTTGATTTTTAATAATTATTTTTCCAAAATAAGTCAATTTTTTAGAAAATTGCCCCTCCCGGCTAAACGGGGGGAAATAGACCCCCCCCCCCCATACGATTTTTTTCTTGTCTTGACTAGACTTACACGATGTAGCTTTTTGGCACACTGCTCGTGGGACACCCTGTATATTTCTTATTTACTAATGCGTTTGGCCTGAACCTTAGATCCACGCGTTTTATAGGACAACTTTAAAAAACCCAGATTCATGTCTTTTTCCCTTTTTTTCATTTGATAAAAATTTAACCTATGGTTTATGGTCTGGTTGTTTAAAGATGACCATGAATACAACGTCATCGTCAATTGCGCCCGTTATCGTTCAACAACCAGTCTGTACTCGTATCTGACTGGTCTTGAATCATTGAATCATCATGCAATCTATTTACTATTTACGACTATAGCACAAGGAAAAATACTTTCTCGTTTACCTTTTTGAGGTAAAACTATGAAACCCCATTTTCCCAATCTCGTATAGGATCCACTTCTAGTCGCAGGTAAGCGATGCAGCAAAGCACCCACACGGCGTCTATTAGTCAAAGATCGTCTAAATGCCGCTCCAGCATATTGCATGGTGCGGAAGGTGGGGCAGCCATCTTTCTAGTTTTATGCAACATACGATTGCAATTGGTAAATTTAAACCTTGGTGACTAAGAAAAATCGTAGCTGGATTTTCTCCCATAGCTGCTGCAAGTTCTTGACTATCAATACCATTCTCTGATCAATCTCTCGGCTTATTTTCTAGTGAAAAATGTCCTTCGTCGATGATCTATAGCTATATCGACCCCTACCAAAACATCGCCAATATTTCGGGTTGCTTCGGCAATTAGTCAAATCGGGTTAAGCAAATCGATCACTTCAGAAACGATTCGTAGATCCACAGCATATGATTATCTTACACCATATACATCTGTATACACTCGTAGCAGGAGTTTTGATCTCTTTAATTTGGTTTTTCTGTTCTACAAACCCTCTAATAGCACATTAGTTAAGGCCTTTTCAAAGTCCATTAAACAAGCATAATTTCGGGAACCTATTTTAACGACCATTGAAGATTCAACCTCTTTCATGGCATCTTCAAGAATGGATGTGCTGCTCAACCAGGCTATAAGTCATCGAATGGGACAAATGATAACACAGGTCTGCATGTAAAAAACTGCATAGGTTTCTTATACATTTTTTTTACAATACTAATTTTTATATTTTTATTTTGTGTAAAATGCTTATTTAGTTAAATTTTCGTATTTTATTTTTTAAGCTTCAAAAATTAAAATTAAAATCATATTATCATATTACCAGTATGATTGAACATGTTTCAGCGTGTTCTCAGAGCCAAACAAGGTCAAACACGCAGTTGGATTAATCATGTTCCAACAGGCTAAGTTCATTATCATGCCGACTCCGTCCTGCCACACTCAGTTGACATCCAGCATTCAAACTCTACTGTGCTCTTGTTTTTATGAACGTGAGTTACATATTGCCCAGCGCCGGACCAATGAAAGGATCTGGTCTGGAATAGTATTTAATTTTATTATCATATTAAGTACGGCCGGATTAGGTTTTACTTGGGTTTCCCTAACCCCTGGTAACAAATGTTGGACCCTAGGTATATTCCAAAAAAAGAGCACGAGGAAGTATTTATTTTCATTTTCATTTATTTATATAGACGGTCGCTTCCTGTTATAAAACTTAATGAGGATATTGGGAATTTTCCATAATAAAACATTTGTAACCCAATATCCTGTCATTTTTTGCATATTTAAACAATAGTTGAAGACGATCGAGGATCGGTCTCTTAAGATTTCTTCCTTGTGTTTTGTCCCACCGGAAATAAAATAAAATAGAAATATACAATAATAAAAAGATTTTGATATTCTTTTTTCTTCTTTTTCTAAACACGTTCTATTTGAGAACTTCAGTCGTGTTATGGCTCATAGAGGTTGTGTTATTTCTTCGGAAAGCTTCTGTTATATATGTGGTGAATATACAGTGAAAAGTCAACAAAGAAATATAAGTGATTTTGTGAAGAAGGTTTATTTTGTTTACTTCAAATTAAGACTTGGTGATCAAGGCAAAGCATGGGCTCCTCATAAGATGTGCAGAAGGTGTGAGGAAGATCTGCGCTTGTGGTTTAACGGTAAGAAAACTGCATTTCGTTTTGGCATTCCTATGATATGGCGTGAACAGAAAAATCACACAACCGACTGCTATTTCTGTTCGGTAGACTTGAAAGGATTTAATACGAAAAATAAGAAGAAAATATCTTACCCTAACCTTGATTCAGCTATTCGTCCAGTGTCCCATAGCTCTGAAATACCAGTTCCGCACCCACCTCCTAGTTTAGACGACATCCTGAGTGATGCAGAGGACTCAGAAACGTTTGTTACCTAGAACGATTCTAGCTCAGATTTTTCAGTTGACGAGAGACCTCAACTTTTTTCTCAGATTGAGCTCAATGACCTAGTCAGAGACTTGGGTCTTTCAAAAGATGCAGCCGAATTGCTAGGTTCAAGGCTAAAAAACAAAAAGCTTTTATCGCCTGGTACCTCATTTTCCTGGTACAGACATCGAGAGGGAGAATTTACTCATTATTTCACTAAAGAGGGAACTCTGGTTTATTGTAATGATGTTCGTGGTCTCATGAAATGCTTTGAAATCGAATATGATTCATCAGAATGGCGCTTATTCATTGATTCATCCAAAACTAGCCTTAAAGCAGTCTTGCTGCATAATGGAAATGTATTTGCATCTCTTCCAATGGGACACTCAATTCATATGAAAGAAAACTACAATGACTTAGCTACGATTCTTGAGAAAATTAAATATCAAGAACATCAATGGATGGTTTGTGGAGATTTTAAAATACTAACAATGTTGTTGGGTCAACAGTCGGGTTATACAAAATTCCCTTGTTTCCTATGTTTGTGGGATAGTAGAGCAAGAGAGCTACACTGGACAAAAACTGACTGGCCACCACGACACGGTTTAGCTCCTGGCGAGAAAAACGTTATCAATACCACTCTGGTTCCCCCAGAAAAGGTCTTACTGCCACCTCTTCATATTAAATTGGGGCTAATTAAGCAGTTTTAGATATATACATATGTTCCAAGTTCCCGAAATTGTCTGAAGCAAAGTTAAAAGAAGGAGTTTTCACTGGCCCCGACATAAGAAAACTTTTGTCTGATCCCCTCTTTCCTGAATCAATGGGAGAAATCGAAAAAGAAGCATGGGATTCTTTCAAAAATATAGTGCAGAAGTTTTTGGGTAATACTAAGGATCCCGAATATAAAACTATTGTACGGCGCATGCTGACAGCGTATAAAGCTCAAGGGTGCAAGATGAGCTTTAAAGTTCACTTCTTACACTCCCATGTTGAATATTTTCCTGAAAGCTTGGGTGCCTACAGTGAAGAACAAGGTGAAAGATTTCACCAGGATGTACGTGATATCGAGAGACGTTACCAAGGAAGATGGGATGTCAATATGTTAGCGGACTACTGTTGGATGCTTAAGCGAGAAACCAAAGATGGAAACCGAAGGAAAAGAAATTCGAAGAAGCATCAAAGAAAAGAGGAAAAGGTTTCACAAAGAAAAAGAGTAAACATACAGTTGTGTATAAATTTAAATAAGAAAAATAATGGTTGATAGGTTTTGATAAATATTATGCTATGTGTTTGTTGTAATAAATAGTTGATTTTTCTCATTATTGTGTTCTTATTTTGCAAAAAAAACTATACTTGATGGAGAGTAATAGAAGATACTTTTGAAATCAGCGTACCTTAAAACATATAATTCAGCAAAAATATCTCTTCTTCTTCTTTTCCTTTTTCCGGCGTTGTTATGGTCAGAAGTGTAGGACCATAACCTTCCCACTTAACTGCATTCCTACTGGTCCGCTTATGGGGTCCGCCGGTTTGACCTCAGAAAGTAGCGGCAGGCTTCCCGGTTTGGGATTACTTCATTGCTGAGGCCAATCAAATGCTGGTGTATTTGCATTTGTTTGCGCCAATTGTTTTTCGGCCGGCCTTTTTTTTTTTTTGTGACACGGGCATGCTCCAGATTTTTTTGTTTGATCTTACTCTTACAACACCGGTGATCTCCAGTCGTGTCAACCCACTGATTTGCATGTACACTTGTGGGGCAGTTTAATGGTGGTATATGTGTCCCTAGGCTCACCTTGGTGTTTTCTAAATTGCCTAGATGTGATTTTTGTTTACCTTTGTTTAGTCGCCTTTTACGACAAGCGATAGGTATCGCTGCAGGGATATTCTTAACCCGTCCCTGCACGGCATTCAGCAAAAATATCTCATGCAGCTGAAATTTTATTTTTTTTTGCAGACCTGTGTAATTGGAGTGGGCAATTTCTGGTAAAAAATGCTATTGGGCTAGAACTTCTTATTTAAGCGTTTCCAAGTAAATATTCATCGACTTTACAACAAGTGACCGAGCGTCCTGTGTCTGCTCATAAAGTAGCCGTTTCTCATTCAATGCTCGGCTCAGAGGCACTTATTGTATTCAATAGCTCAGTTTGATAGCTCAAACTACTAAACTACACCCTGCCGACCCATCGATGGTTGTCGATTTGAATATTGATATATTGCGCGGTGATTTGCTTGTCATAAAAACGAACCGCTTACTGTCAACTGCCACTTCGAGTCACTGCTTTATAGGGGTTGCGTTTTTGGTTAACTCGATTATCTAGCAATGGTGGTCTTAGTCACAGTTCCCTGTCTTACACTATATTCAATATGAGGAGTCCAAACACGAAACCTTGGGGTGCTTCCGCTTAGACATAATAATATTTAGCTCCTTCTTTGGTGTCATATCTTAACTTTCTGTTGGTAACGTAGTAGGTTAGGTTAGGTGGCTTCCCTCCGTAAAAAGCGGTGGGGATCACTTAGACCAAGATCGGTCCATTGTGCTACCACTTGAGTCGGCTTGGTCAAAGCTACTCTTGAAACCATTTTGAGTGCTGAATAAAATTCGATATTTTATAGATCTCCGTTTCGGATAGATTCGTGAGTTCATTAAAAAAGTATTCTCCCGGAAATCGTCTTCTTGAGGAGGCTAGGGTAGGGCAATTACATAAGAGATGGGATGGAGATTCTTCCTCTTCCTCATCATTTTTTTGGTTTGTCTGTTTTTTAATTTTTTTATTTTTTCTATTTTATATTTAGCCCTATTCTACCCTATGTAAGCCTGCCATTGGTGTTAGGCAGGCAGCCTATGTAAGCCTGCCATTGGTGTTAGGCAGGCCCTGCCTTGAAGAGGCTGATGCTATTGACTGGTCCACTGACGTAGCTCTCTCCAGCCACCAAAAGCGTTGATGCTAGCGGACTACGTCTCCCCGATCCCGGCGTGAGACCGACCTACAGAATCTGAGCCGCTCGGGCTCACAGAGCGCGACATCGGGTTCGTAGAAGAATCGCCGTTCCACGGAATTGCGACCCACGTGGAAGATTAACGGTACAGCCAATCTATCCTGGATCAGCCCACATTTATCTAAGAACAGGAATGCTTCTGGCGGGACAAAGCCGTTAAGACGCACTCTCTCGTGATATAAATCGTTGGGGTAGTAAGTTTCGAAGATCAAGTTATTGACCGAAGTCATTGCTCTTGCAGGTACAGGAACTCGTTCGGGTAAAATTTCGTGTACTCAGATTCGGGGGTTCTATATAGCCCAAGACATGTCCTGAGACATTGTCTTTCAAACACCCGAATCCTTTCCATTAAGCTGGCTCTCACATTGAACCAGACGGGACATCCATAGGCAACCATGGGCCTGATTCAAGCCATGTAGCAGATTACCTTCACTCTGGAATCAAGTTGGCTGCTATGAAACAGCCATCTTGTCAGAGCGAAGGCGCCCCGGTCCCTTGCCAGAGCAGCATCTACATGTTTGTCAAAATATTCAATTCAATTCAATTTATTCGCATTTACAGATGTTATATATACAATCCAAACATTATACAGAGAGTATCTGCAAAGCCTGAAGGGCTTGTCTGCAGAAGATTAGATACAATCGTAGTCTATTGCTTGACAGTTTTTTTTTTTTTTTTTTTTTTGTTTTGCTAATCATACAAGAATACTTTACAGTTACAATACAACAATTTATACAGAATGCAAATACAATTCTCTTGCTTTTTTAACAATTTCACGTTTGCTTAGATTTTGAATCTCAGAGGGTATTTCATTTAAGACATTTGGTATTACAACGTCATATCTTCTTCTTCCATATTCGTTCCATGACCTAGGGATGGTGTATTTTCTCTGCTTCTTCTTGTGTTGTATGTTTGTTGCGTAGGAATTTGATATATTCTTTCACCGTGTAGGTTGGCTAGCACTTCAAGTTTGAAAAGTTGTGCAATACTTAGCATCTGTTTATTGGCACCTTGTTGCAAGCTCCTAACTTTTGATCGGTTCATCAGCTTCCAAATACGGTTCTGTAATGCTTCCAATGGTCTCATATTTGGCGCTTTGCCCCAAGCCAATATACCGTATCTCAAATGTGACTCCACTAATCCGAAATAGCTTTGCAGGAGCACGGGTTGGGGACATAGATAGCTTAGATGAAAGAGTGCAAATAGAGATTGTCGAAGTTTTTTTAAAAGTGTCTCTATGTGCGTGTTCCATTTCAGATTGTAGTCAATCCAGATTCCTAGGTATTTGTATTTTGAGACGTTTTCGATGTACTTAGCGCATTCATCGTTGTCTCCTAGCTCTTCATGGTCTTCTAATTTATGTAAGCACCCTCAGTCATGTATTTTAATCTTCAGCTTCACCTTCTGAATGTGTGGAGGACGTATATGCATAACTTTTGTTTTGTCTGCGTTGATGACCAGGCCATGGTCGTGGCACCATGCTATTACAGCGTTTAACTCTCTCTGCAATATATTTCCTGCCTCTTCAGCACTTCTATGGCTAACCATAGATACTTATCCAGCACGATCCCAAGGTATCGGCCTACACTTTGTCTCGCCGTCCGCCCCAAAGATAGAGAACCTGCGCCAATTTTTTCTAGTGTCCCGAGAGGCCCTAGACAAAGGCGAACTGAACAATATAGATTCTGATTTGTTGAAGGTTGAAAATCAATTGAAAGTTGAAAATCAACTTCCAGTCATCACAATACTGCTGAAGAGTAACAATGACGTCGATCGTTGGACCTGATCTGTACGCGATTAGGTCGTCTGCATACGCTATTGAATGGTGAAGAGAAACTATCAGATCTCTTAGGTAAATGATGAAAAGGATCAGCGAATGAACCGTATCGTGTTGCAGTCCGTTTCGGGTAGAAGTTACGTTGGCAATTTTCACAACGAACTTTTTACCTAACATGTCAAAAATCATATATAGCAGCGGTTTACTTACTGAGCAGCCGACTGAGCTTGTAATAAAGACCTTCTAGCCATACGGTGTCGAAGGCTTTTTCCAAGTCAATCAGACAGGCACCCGTGCATTGGTTCTTACCATTCATTCCATTGGATATCCGATACGAATTTAGACGCGGCATTAATAGTTTCATGCCCCGCTCTGAAACCGAATTGGTTATCCGCGATGATTTTATTGTCCTGAACCCATTTAGACAGGGCCCTATGGACCACTTTCTCGAAGACCTTGCTGATACTCAGAAGGAGACTTTTCGACCGGAGATTTACCGGGTTATAAGTGTCCTTACCCCTCTTGGGTAAATATGCTTTACTTTTCAACTTCACCAAAAGTGGAATTCCAATGTTTTCAATTCAGCATGAATCATTACCATTGCCCGGCTCTCTTAAGTAAGACAGGTATAAGCTCTAAGTTGGCAATACGAGGGGTGATTAAACTTGAAAGTGCTTAAAAATTAGTCTAATCATCAGCCGCGCAGTTCTTCATACCCGAATCCAAATTAAAACATATTTCGATGCGTTATATCCACCCTTTTAATTAAAAAACAAACAAAAAACAAACCAACAGATACCACAACACGTAAATTCCAACTCAATTAAATCCCGAAACTAAATAAATTGCAAACACATCCCGTTTGGATGTTTGCTTCCTTCCGTCTCTCTCCATTGATCCTTCCCAACCGATTACGATACGCTGATGCATTCCCGCTTCGAAGCAGCCCAGTTAACTTTTCCTTGTTGACAGGAAAACTTTCGCTTAAGAATTAAAAGTGGTTTGCAACTGTTTTGTCGAATCTCATCCGTCCAAAATATTGCCTAACTTTTACGGATGTAAGGAGTAAAAGTATCTTCAGCAGAAACCCAATCCTAATCGCCCACCACGTTACTGCACGTCCAACTTTTTGCATGACGACAAAGTTTGATCAAGATCCACTAAACCCAGGCAAGGATGTTGCTACATTTAACATTTTATAGTCCGTGGTACTCATTCATCTATGGTCGCTCTATCGGGGTAGTTTAATACCAACATTAACAGCATATGGATGATGCCTGCGTCAATTAGAAACTAAATTATGTTACCCAATCTCGATGTTAATGATTGATGCGGGGATGGAAGGAATCGATATGTGTTTGAGTACAATACATAAGTTTTGGGTTAGTAAGTGCTTCAATCACGTTAGGTCCAAACAAGCGCACTGGGAGAGATGGAAGATGAGGCGTCGGGGGAAGAGCGTGATATTTATCACAGGGGATGCTTCTGCCGGGAACAATGGCCATTAGTCAATACTAGTGCAGGGCGAGAATGTGGTGCGTTGGCGGGATGAATGGTAACCCAGCACCAGAGCAGAAGGGGGTATTGACCTTTCAACAAATTGACATAATGGAATTGGAGTCGTTTTAGTAGCCGTTGAACGAAATAATAGTCACTGACCGACGGTTCAATCCTTACTGTGCTTCGATGGGCAACAACAAACTTGTAGACCTAACATAACTTAAAGAGCAATGATGAAGACGAATTAAATTATTTATGAGTCAGTAGATGATCTATATAGCGATGAGTTTATTTCGGATTTATTTATCTGATGTCTTAAACGATTTTAGGGAAGCCAGATAAGAGATCACCAGTTCATTGAGCTACTTTGGCTGCGATAATTGATAGATGTCCGTTTGATCGCAATAATTTTTTATTTCTCTCAATTTTTTTTTTCTTACATCGAAAAATGGAGTCATTGGGTTGTCTCGGTATAAAACGTATGGAAACGATTGTGTCGGGTGTAGAGCGGGTGACGTTGCGGTCCTTTTTTGTAATCAGCAATTTGAGCTCTAAGGATGGAATCGGGCACCACCTTTTTGAAATTATCTGTGGCCTCGATAAATTTCTCGTCGAAGTTATCTATAAGCCCCCAATTTTGAGGGACACCACCATTGTAACTTGCTATGAACATATTATTTTTTCCGGTGATCTCAACATTAATATATAAAGCCGTAATAATTCACAAATAAACCGTTTCTTAAACTTCCCAAGCTCCGTTAACCTATTTTCATACAACAACCCGGCTCCCACCCACTTTAGCCCTACAAACTCTACGCTCATCGCTCTGTTTGTCGATTGTCAATAGGATTGATTTCATTAACTTCTACAGCTTCTAGGCTTCTTAAAGCACGAACTTATTATACTCTTCTACGACCTCAGACCTTAAATCTATCAATATGACTACTTTTATCGAGGACTCTTTCAATTCTAATTGGCATAACTTGTACTATGTCTTCCGTTGATGAGGAGGATGTCTTTTTTACATCCACCAATACTAACTCGTTTGAGAATCACATCCGAGTCAAAGATCTCACCATTCATAATAGAAAATGTCAATGGTTAACTAGTCGTGTTACAGGGCCTACAAGAGATGGAAGTAGTTCAAACTCCCCCACTTAATATGGGCCTTCAATCGCTTCAGGAACCTTGTTACGAATGAAATCAGGAGATCGGCAACTACAATACGATTTTTATACCAGCAAACTTGAAAGATCATTAAAAGCGGAGACATCTGAAGACATCAATATAGAATAAGAAATTCGCCTCAGTCGCATCTCTTTCCTAATGAGTGTGGCATTATAGATTATAGTAATACAATCATCTTGACTGATAGCCTTGGCATTTCAGAAGTCTGCGAAGAGACTATAGAGACTGTTGCCATTGGCTTAGATTTTATGAACCCCAGTTTCTTGAAACTAATCATCCACAACGTCGTAGTACCTCTTACTTATGTATTTAATAGGAACCTTACCATGTCCGTTTTTCCTAGATCCTGGAAGGCTTCTAAAACCATACCTGTCCCTTAACATAAAAATAATAATTATAAGGAATATCGGCTGATCTCTATATTGCCGTTAATTTCTAAGGATTTTGAAATACTTCTAAGCACGAAACTGAACGCGTTCAAACCAACATAAGCTTCTTTCACCGTTTCGATCAGGTTTCAAGCCACAACACAGATGCACTTCCACGCTGGTAGAGATTGTTGAAGACTTTCTCTGTTAAATTAATAAGGACCATGTGATATTGCTAGTATTACTCGTACTAGAGTAATACTATTCCACATGAAATCCTTCTCAAAAAATTCAAACATTACTTCAATTTGAATTCCTTAATGCTGAGAATCATTAGGAATCACCTTGATCGCAGCCAAACTATGTATGCTAATTATAACTCTTCCACCTTTCTCGAAACCAAAACGAGAGTCTCTCAAAGATCTATCCTGGAGCCCTTACTGTTCTCGCTGTTGAAAAACGACATTCCTGCCATTCGCAAACACGGTAAGGTACTTATGTCCGCAGATGACTTCCAAGTATAGATCAGCTCCCCACCCAAAGTAGACGCTACTGCGCGGATAAATAAGGATCTCCAGGCCGTTATACGATGGTCATATAAAAATAAATGCTCAACTCCACCTAGAGCCATGCCATTGTTGTTGTTGTATTATCCTAGACTTAAGTAACTTCACACGAATCAAAGCCTGCGGAAGCAACATAGACTATGTAAAGACTGTTGAAAACCTTGAAGCCATCTTTAATTAACAGCTTATATGGGGGGAACGCCAACTTAACAGGTAGAGCTTCCAACGGCTTGCGTGTCCCAGTTAGCATTAAGTCAACGCTACCGATCCCTTTTTCAACAGTCCAAAGTACACCATTTCCTTCTTCCTCTTCTTCTTAGATGGTGTTACAGCTCATGGAGAGCCAGAGCCAAGCTTTCTCATTCACTTATGTTGTGTGCGAATGGGACACAAACGGGACCTACAGTTTAATACCGATTCCGAACGGCGGGCGCCGAGAAGCATTTTCAAGGCAAGTGTATAACGGGGGGTTTCGCCAGTACCCCGCCGAGGAGAAAAGCCGCGTAATACACATTCGATAGCATTGGTGTTATCGGGATCCGAACTCGCTCATCGTGCGTCAGAGGCCGACAAACTACCCCCTGCGCCACGGTGCTCTCATATTCATGTCCATTTCCTTCTGGTCCCGCCAAATACACAGCATGACCTTTTTTCCGTGGATACTGAACCGTGGTTGCGCGGTTGATGGTTGGCCTAGTCTACTCATAAGTTTCACGCTTGGAATTGTCGAATGGCTCCATTTTTCATCGCCACTATCGTGTGCCGATCAAGTGACATTTCTGTAATATATTTTGCAGTTCGATGCCTCTTTCTTCTAATTGATATGTAACCCATCTTCCTTTATTTTTGAATTTTTCCATGGCTTTTAAAAGTATGGAAACAGTTGTTCGATTGACTTTCGAAGCTTCTGCGAGTCGTCATCTAATAATGCTTCAAATTCTGCATCTTCGATTTTTTTCTGATCTCCCAATCAATGCTAAAATCATCGCTTTGAAATCAAACAAACTGTTGTTCACGAGTTCTTTGACGGCCCTCTATTGATAAAAACTGGGGCAGTCGTTTTTTACAAGCCTCTCTTGAGGTGAATTTTTCACCAACAAAATCGTTGACCACGGACAGGAACAGGTGGTAATCACTTGTTGCCAGATCTACACTACGTATAAGATAGATGTACAAAAACTTCAAAACCAAGTTCTTAAAGCTTCCAGTGATTCAGTGTGTGGTCTTTTCGCTGGTGATCTACTTTTCATCAGCAGATACCATCAGCTTCATAAATGGGTCGATTTTGTTGCGATTTTGCAGCGAATCGCAGATAAAAATTCGGACTATGGGTTCCAAATGGTTTCTTGTGCAATATTTAGCTCCTGGACAATCAAACAATGCTTACATGTCGATCAGACCTGGCGATTTCTACGATTTTAAGGACATTTTCGCCACGATCTTTTACTCTTTCGGTTTTCGTTCATGATGCATTTAGTTCGGTTTAGAAACATACCCAATTCGCAGCTAATTCCTTACCATTTTTTTGCTTTGTAGATAGCTTCTTTTGCGACGATTTCACGTCGCATATATCTTCTGTAAAACAATGTACGTTGACAATAGTTCACATAGTTCTAACGGCGACCTAAGATTTTGGCCATTCGGTCGTTGTAAAATTGTACGTCCTTCACCTTCTGCACAATTCTGTTGCCTCTAAAGAATCCTGTTCCAAGATCGTGAATTTCGGTATCGCTACAGACGAAAACGTGCCGCCCTTACAATTGTTCTAGGTTATTTTGATTCTAACAGCTGTTTCCCGCTCGAAATCTTGATAGTCAGTATCATACCTCTGCGGAACGGAATGAGTCGCTTGTTCAAGCGAACAACGTTGGGAAATATTGAAAACTCATTTCCAAAGTGAGTGCTGTGTAGCGAGCTAAAAAAAAAAGCCAAAATGAAGCACCCACCGCCACTGCTGTACGCAAGTTTGTGCAAAAAGTTCGTGAGACTGGTATGCTAGTGGACAACACTCATGGTTCCCGTCGTCGCTGTGGCCGAGAGTGTGAGACTCAATGCACGAACATCAACTCGCCATCGATCTCAACAGCTCAACATTTCACGCACTAGCCTGAGGAGAATTCTGCACAAAGATCTCGGATTATTCGCTTCGCATTCGGCGGTTACGCTTACATACAAAATCGAAAAACTCGCACGTTATTGTCGAGAAGCCAATGCATCCACAGAGAGTGACAGTTTGGGGCGGATTGTGGAGTGGTGGCATCATTGGACTATTTTTCTTCGAAAATGAGGTTGGAACCAAGGTTTCGGTCAACGGTGGGCGTTACAGAGCCATGTTAACCGACTTTTTTTTACTGAAACTGAAGACATGCATTTGGAAGACCTATGGTTCATGCAGGATAGCGCGCCATGCCACACAGCTCGTGCCACAATCGATCTTTTGCGCACCAAATTCCCAATCGCCTTCTTGGCGATGTCAATTGCTCGACTTGGAGCTGCGATTTGACCCCTCTGGAATTTGTTTCTGTGGGGAGCCGTGAAGAACCGATGTTATGCCAACAATCCAGAAACAATTCAAGTACTTGAAGCCAATATCATCCAAGCAATCCCTGAGCTACAGCCCGAAACCATCAACAAGGTCTTGGGAAATTGGGGTAACAAAAAGCGTTACTACGAGGCCAATCGAGGCAGCCACTTGAACGACGATGCATTTCATAATTAATGGGAATGTTTGTTCTTACTAATAAAGCCATAATATATGGAAAAAATTTAATTTTGTTAATTTTATTGCATTTTTAAAAGGAAACTTGTATTTGGCCCACCTTTTATATTATAACTCCTATTCCGCATTTATTGAAAGTTTTTTATCCTATTTGTTATCGTTGATACTAGCCATGTGGAATGGTAACGCCATATGTTAGTCAAATTGATGTATCACCTTCGCATACCTATTATTTAATAGTCTCTTAGAGCTTGGCTTGGAATCACTACTTCGAATTACTTGGTTGTGGTAAAAGGCAACTTTGACTGATTTTAAAACTAATAAGCTAGAGCCCAACCTTCGGGAAATGTATATTAATCTAGAACATAAGGGAACATTTTCAGGCTACTTTTTTATTTTGAAATATATATGCTGATAAGCCTGACAAGAGATGAAAATAAAGTAGAGGCAACGTCTTTCCAGAGGAACCTTCAGTAAAATACAATATAACAAGTTTATTTGAGACTTGTTTAAGGTTCTCGTAGAACATCTTATAAGTGGTTAGTCGTACATGTTAACTTCCACTATCTATCTACGGCAAAGCTTCTCTAAAGATTTTAAAACTATAAACAATCTTAAAGTTTAAAGTAAGATCACACGAGTCTCAACCGACAAAGTTATCTGCAATATCCCATCCAACCATCCCTGTTACCTGCTTGACGGTAGGATAAAAACACTTTTTTAAAAACTTCCTCCAGAAATCAACTTCATCCTACCACGAAAGATATATCCTTTTCCCAACTTAATTCACTCGTCTTCCTTTCCTCTTTTATTTTCATCTCATTATGGACCAAAACGAATACGAAAGGTCTGCACAGACGGAAAGTAAAGTACAATTAAGTGTACTTTAATTAAAACAAAAAAAAACACAAACTCCACGGAACAAAGTAGATAAGTATCCCCTGACCACTCTGGCAGTACCGCCACATTCCGTTGGCGCTACGGAAACCAATTCCCACCGAGCTCAACGGAGTTTCTTCATTATGACAACGAAACCGAACAGCACAAGAAGTGCTGCATACATCCATATTACATGGAAAATGAATGAGATCAGAAACAAATGAACAATAAATCTCGGAACGAAAGAAAGGATCAAGAAAAGATTTATGTTTCACATAATCCCCTCGACCCATATCTCAATCGGTCTCGCTGAAGGGGGTGAAAGGGATGCCAGGAATCACATCCCAAAGCTTTATGTTTGTACGAGTAAATACTAGCATAACTATATGCTTACCCCGCCAATCACAGGGCTATGATAGGGTCATGAGGCATCTCTCTCCAACTGACTCTATGGAATCAACAATGTGCTCCTTACTTACACAGAACGGAAGAGTGTTCCTGAATTCCCTGGTTTCAAGCAAGTCAATGGGTCGGCTTGGAAGAGTTCTTACATTGCCTCGTCCTGCATGGTTTTACATAAATAAAGCAAAAAAAAAATTCTTAGAATCAAAGGTAAGATCTCGTGGTTGACCTTTTCCATTTCGTTTTTCTGTATCTTGGGTGCTTCCTTTTCCCCTTCCAGACATCCCGAATGTTTTATGGTTATGAATCAGAAGTTGGCAGTGAAGGTAATGGAGGTCATTAGATAAACGCAGATAGTGACCCTGAAATTAAAGGTATCCGTATTCGTACCTGTATCCGTTGGTGAAAAATTTATTCAATTTCACAAATGGCTCGTTCTTTGATTTGGGTACTCTGGTAGTCAATGGCTTCTGAAATTCGAGAACTGCTTTTAGGAATGGCGATAACGAGTCTAGGCGGTTGGCAGTAATAAAGTTGCATATATCAATTACGTGGGCCGAGTCAATTACGAAGTGGCGCGCAACGATTGAGGGTTCCGCCATGAAGAAAAGAATTCAAGTAAAGTACCGAATGCTCGGAATGGGCTTGGGCTATTACCATATTACAGCCAAAGTACAGATGGGAATGGTACACAGGCGTTTAGCTTGATTATCAGTTACAAGCGGAAAAATTTACAGACCCTTTGTCGATTATCTAATGTTGTAGCACATTTAGGATACGATTACATACATAACACGGAACAGGCAACCCGTAAATACACCAGCCAGGTTCTTGTGTTGTTAACCCCCGACGCAAAAAGAGGGGTGTTATAAGTTTGACGTGTCTGTGTGTCTGGCTGTGTAATCGTAGCTCCTGAACGATGGACCGATTTTGATGACCTTTTTTTTGTTTGAAATCTAACGTGATCGAGATGATTCTTAGCTTAGTTTCAAGGTCATCAGATCTTAGACTTTATATTACTTTATTTATATAACTTCCAGGCATATCTGTGACCTAACATTTGAAAAACCCATGAATGCTGGTACCACTGAGCTACTCTGATGATGGAACTCGAAGGTAGGAGACGAAATCCTGGATTGCCTATTAGAAAAACCGTCCAGTCTGGGCTCATTCGATGGGTCTTAACCAGTTATGTTCATTTCTTCTGATGACGAGGACTATCGCGAACGGGACTATATATATACATTGTCTGTTAAGAAGAACGTTATTGTAGCACAACATTACAAAAAAAACAGGCGTAGGCTTGTAGAAATAGTTATTATACAAGGTGGCCCAAATTGATCACCCTATCGGAAGATGTTATAATTTTTGCAAATTGCGTCGTACCTCAATCATATTTGATATTAGTGAACTAGACTAAGTTCTTAACTACTCGATTCAAACAGACTGGAACCACGGGAGGCCGTGCAGGGCGTGGCCGCCACCGGACTGGTCGTTCGGTCGAGAATATCGCGGCTGTGGCTGCCGATGTCGCTGAGAATGAAGAAACACCAACCAGGTCACGCAATTGAGCATCATCAGACGGACCTTATAGCGAAATTTATTGACTTACACATGATCCAGTATAAAGTACAAACAGTGTATCAGTTAATGCCTACTGACCGTCAGCAGCGTGTGAATTACTGGGCAGCCACCCTTAATAGTAACAACTCAGAACCTTCCCACGGCAAAAGCAAACATTATTTAGCAACACTACCACAGGTGCTCCAGCTGGGTGGCAATTCCACGAATCAGAGACAATGTTGCACACAGCAGATAGTGTCGCAACCTACAATTTTAAAAACGAATATCCGTTGCCCCATATGATTCACGGAATTGCTTGCATACGCTTGCGCACCTGGGTGAACGAAAATCAAACTAGTTCTTGAGTTAGGCGGTAAGAAAATGAAAAATGTAAATCAGTCTTAAGGAAGATTCGGTACAATAAAGAAGGGAAATAAAAATAAATAATTTTTTTATTTTCCTAAAGTCACCTATCATTTAACTCTTAATCTCAACAACGAAGAGGACGTTTTTGTATCGAAAATCATCATGAGCGACGATGCGCATTTCCACTTAAGCGGTTACGTCAATAAGGAAATCTTAATTTTTAGGGCACTGAAAATCCACGTGTGATGCACGAAGAGCCATTATATCCACTCAAAGCCACTTTGTTGTGCGACGTTCACGCAGGAGGAATGATTGGGCCGTATTTTCTTGAGGACGCCATCGACAATACTGTTTTTTTTTTTTTTTTTTTTTTTATTGGTGGAGGCTTCTGCTATCTGTTGGAGCACTCAGACACAAACACTGGTCCATTGTACTGCCAGACAGACACCTTAGATGGCGTTAGCCAAGCTTCTTTTTATTAACTTATGTACATATGTTGTGTGCCATTTGTTTTTCCACACAAGTGAACGAAACCCAGAGCTTAATGCCGATTCCGAACGGCGAGAGCCGAGAAGCTTTTTCAAGGCAAGTGTACAACGGGGGGTTTTGCCAGTACGCCGCCGAGGAGGGACGCCGCGAAATAATCATTCGATGGCGTTGGTGTTATCGGGATCCGAACTTGCTCACCTTGCGTCAGCGGCCGACACACTACCCACTGCGCCACGGCGCTCCTCTGAAAATACTGTTATTAGCGAACACTACAGGGCCATGATAAACGACTTCTTACTGCTGGAATTGGATGAGCGGGGCTTGGTGAATATGTGGTTTCAACAGGATGGTGCAACCGCATACACAGCACGAGCCACAATGGATATTGTGAAGGAAGCGTTTCCTGGTCGCGTAATCTCCCCTTTTGACGATTTGGCATGACCAGCAAGATCGCCCGATTCAACCATCCCAGACATCATCCCTTGGGGCTACTTGAAGGCGCGGCTTTATGCCAACAAGCCTCAGACAATCGCAGCTCTTAAGAAGAATCTTCAACAGGAATGCGAACAGTCATCAGCGTAAATATTACGAAAAGTCGTGGAAAATGCGATAAAACTGGTACAAATGTGTATCAACACTTTCCATTTAACAGGATATAATTTAAGAGGTCCAGGTGAAGATTTCTATTACTCAAAATTATTATTTTTTATTTAGTAAAAAAAGCAATTCAAAAAAAAAATTGGATGATTAATTTGCGCCATCTTGTACTTCCAAGAGTAATGATAATTTTGACCCTCGGATGATGGACTAGAAGAAAAGCAATGGTGGTCACACAACAATGTTCTATGCATAATTGCGATAGGCAGAATTTTTATAATGAATAAACATCAACAACTTCCCGCGTGATAAGCCTGTATAGCCAGAACACTAAGAACACTGACCATTTTTGACTACAGCACTTGAGTTATCAAGTAACTCCACGATATTGAGCTTTTTTTAGCACCAGCTGAGTCATTGCTGTATTTTACTTCTTTTCATAAAGGGAAGGTCTCCCTCTGCAGAAGGTTCTGCGATTGGATTTCTTCGTTAATATGGCTATTAGGTTTACTAATATATAGCTTTTAATATATAGTTTTTTGTATTTCCGGTGCTTCGGTTAGCATCTATACCTGTCCCCTTCCCGTTTCGTGAAGAATGGAGTGAAGAGAACTGATTTGCCCACGTACGTGCCGGATCTTGGAGATGATAGCACTATGCAATCCTCGAGTTTTGTACAATCTGCCTTGGTAGTGGCTTGTTCTTCTACATCGGCTGCCATTTAATATTTGAGTAATTCATCTAATTTCGGATTGGCGGAATTAATAAACATCTACGTTACAACCTCCGCTGAGCAGACAAATATATTCGTTTGCAAATGTTGATACCCCTAGGCTGCAAGAATTCCTTCCACAAGTAAAACAAAAAAAAAAAAAATTCATCTATAAATTTAAATGTTTTAAGAAATAAATCGCGTGGGTATTAATATTTTTTGCAGCAACTGTGACTGAGTTGAACTTCTTAAAGAGGTAATCATGCATCACTTTCGCGCTTGTGTAAAATTTCTATTTAGAAATCATCTCCACTTGTGATGTAGTAACTTTTCACATAAATGAGATGAAAACACTCAACTGGCTCTGCGCGACGTTGCCGATTTTCACATAAATTGAGTGATACCTGCTACGTATTATGATCGCCTGATACCAAACTTTGCCAATTCACTATGAAGCAATGCATAGCGCCTATAGCGTCGATGGGATTTTATGGAATTTGTTGGAAATTATGTATGGAGTCACTGTTTTCATGGATTTCGATGGCCAAAACTGAAATTTAGGATTCGATTTCATTTTACGGCCAGTGTCGGCACCTATTGGCCGCACTCATAAACCCCTTTTTCTTCGCAGACGGCAGATTTAAACCGAGATTAGAAGAGATTCTGTGCGCTGGTTGGTTGCAAGCGAGATTTAGCTGAGTTAATGATTCAAAAGTGCGCTATTTTGAGAGATCTTACACATCAGGAGTACATGTGTGACATTGTCAGGCAATCAGTTTTTCATATGTATGTATATTGACTTATACTGACTTACTTGAGACTTTTTTCGTAAGTGGGGGAGTGTACTGAGCGATTTTAAAGTCGTACGGAATCTCGCATGTGATCGAGGGTGATGGCAGATCGGGGAACTTGAGAGTAGCGGAGCGACACAGATGTTGACTAAAATATTCGAACACGTTTTCCACTCATTTCACGACTTGAAATAATATATGAATACAGTGATTTAGTTCTTAGACTTTCTTGTTGTAATTATTTTGATGGGTTCTTGTCTGGGAACAAGGTTTTAGGGGGGTGATGGTTTGAGACCTTTTCCAATTCAGTATTTTTTTCAGAAAATCTTATACGGGTGTTCCTTAATATTTATATATCATTTAAAGATTAATATTTATATATCGTTCAAAGATTCGTTGATAACCCTTCGCCAGGCTTCCCTATCACGAGTGTGTTTCTTCCTTGTTTCACTTTTCTGTTCCATGGGTGTAAAAAACTGTCCACTGTTTTCGACAAGGTGGTTTCTGCAAGAGATAAATATATGAATTCCATCTGTAATAACCCAAGGAAAAGAGCCGTCGTAAAAGATAAAAGTTCGATAATCCGCATGAAACCATGCTACGTCAATTTTCTTTCAAAATGTGGGTTTTATGACATATGCTTGTATTCCATCTAGTGTGATGGAGCCAATGTGTTTCAACTGGGCGAAGGCTAACAGTGCTTGAAAATATGAGACTAATTTGTACCAAATTATGTATATTTTCGGGTATTTGATTCAGAGCTCCAAAGTTAATATTCCCTAGCCTTACCTACGCTTACATCATTTTTTACATACCAAAACAGCAACTGATGTACCGAGCCGAATCGAATTTTTCTTGTGGTAGATCGGTAGTCATGTTTTCATGATACATTTTACTGTAACTTATCGATCATAACTTTTTAAGTACCAACTTGATGTAAGTAAATCGTTCACTATATGCCGAACATGGATAGCTTGGCAATGGTCGCCTAGACCCACCTAGCCTGATTTTTTAAACGCTAATTATGAAATTGAGATTTACTTATGACTAGACACACATCTGGAAAGCCTTTAAGCAATTTCAATATATATAAATACATACATATGTACATATGTGTCTGACCCTAAGCTCTGAAATTCATGCATGAACATATATTGCAAAGTTTAATGTCGAAATACTTGGTCAGTTCTGATCGATATTGGCAAGAAAGCATAGGAAACACCATTCATTTCCCTTGCTTCAGACGGCGAGACAGTTGTTAAATATTGTAGAGTCTCTACTCTAATGATCAGTTCGTTTCAAGACGATCCGGGAATTACTTCATAAATATTTTGATTGAATTTAAGGTGCAAGCGCCAGATTCGGGTGGAAGCAAGCGAACCTAGGTGAGTATACTTGCAAAAATACCAGCAATCTTATATGCGCTTCGAAACAAATATCGACGAATCATATTCCACACGTAGTTGAGCAATCAGTTTATAAAACAAAATACATTGTCATCAAAGCAAAATCTACTTTGGATCAGATAAAGTCAGATGAAGAATGGCAAGAGAAGATCACGAAGTTGCCAATAAGTATTTTGAAATGCATCAAATACTGTAAAGTGGAAAGTTGATCCTCCCTTAAAAGGAAAAGGAAACCGGGCTACTAGAACAGAATTTTTACCAAGAAAATTGGAAATGCGACTAAGGGCTTTTGTCTGTTGCAACACATCAGCGGGAACTAGAGTACGTTCCCTATTAGAGAATTTTTTTTTTGTTATTTCGAAATGTCTACATATGTACATCCGCAAAGAAAAAAAGGTGGGCTTCTCATAAAGTTACTTATTGTTAAAAGATTTTGTCAAGACTTTGTTTTTATCGGAAATCAAAAAATCAAAAAATATTGAAGGATGACATATTTGAAAACAGTCTATCGAATACTAGAAGACCTGCTTGGAATTCACTGCTTGTTATCCAAATGTTCTTATAGAACAGAAAACAAAATGAAAGTTACCAACAGTTAGATGCTGATGTATTACATTATTTTCAACGTACTCGTATGTGTCAAAATGTCTCTGAAAATTAATTTCCTTCACTCGCATTTCGACTCTTTCCTGAAAACCTCGGACACTTCAGCGACGAACATAGAGAGCGTTTTCACCAGGAACTTAAATTATTTAAGAAATATTATCATGGATAATAGGCCCAGGACATGTAAGGCAGCACTTGTTGCTCTCCTTTAAGAGACACAGATACAAATAAATATATATTTTTTGGAAATCAAGAACAATAAATATTTGGAAACGTGACTTGTTGGATTCTTTTCATAATGACTTGACCTGATTTGTCAAAGATGCAGCACGTTCTGAAAGGCCAATTGTCGAAGATATCCATCCATGAATCATAGAAATCACCGGGCCTGATCGTCATGTAAGCATTGTTTCAATTGCCGGAGCTAATAATTTGAATACGTCTGGATACAAAAAGAAGCTCGAAACTCTTAGGGGTGTCACACGAGTTAACGCAAAAAACATCACCTGCTGAAGTATGACAAAATCGGCCCATTTCTGAAGCGAATGGTGACTGTTGATGAAAAAGTGAAAACTGACTTGGTCAAATCTTGGTGACCCGGCGCAAATAGTCGCCAAGCCAGGATTGACGAAATGTTTGGTGGGATTGGCGGGAACTCATCTACTATGAGCTAATTTCCTACGTTAAAACTCTTCATTCGGACCTGTACTCAGTTGTTGACCATGTGAAAAAAGCAATCGTCCAGTAGTGGCCTGTAAGAGAGATAGAGAGAGAGAGTACAGAAAGGCTGGACATACACAAAGAGAGCGACTCGCAAGAAGTTCCGGGAATTTGGTTTTGAAATTTTTATGCATCCACCTAATAGTACATACTTGGCATCTTGGAAGTCAATCGTACAACTGTTACCAAATCTTTAAAAGCCATGGAAAAATTCTAAAATAAAGGAAGATGGGTTCCTTATCAATTAGAAGAAAGAGGCATCGAACGGCAAAATATGTTTCCGAAATGTCGCTTGATCGGCACACGATAGTAGTGATGGAAAATGAAACCATTCGACAATTCCAAGAACGAAAGTTATGAGTAGACCCAAGCCAACCATCAACCTCGCAGCCACTATGCAGTATTCACGAAAAGAAAGTAGTGCTGTTTATTTGGTGGAACCAGAAGGACATGGGGAACTATGAACTGCTAAAAAGTGGTGTAATGATTACTGGGTATATAATATCCAGAATCGTATGTATCAGTTATGACAATGGATCGATGCAGCACCAACGTTTAGAGCAGCAGATGAATGGTTGACCTCAAAAAGCGAGCGAGTATGAGCACAAAATCCATCAATTGCAATAAAGATGGGGAAAAATCATAACAAACTATTACTTATAGTGTTATTACTGAGTTCATCTATCATGTTCCTCTGAAGACTTCAATTTAAACTCAAAACTAATAAGTTAAACGGAATTGTTAAACGCGACGACGATGCATATAACAACCACCATCCTTGAAAGGAGCTGTGATTAACAAAGAAGCGCTGCGACGCAAATTGTGCTTGTTACACTTTTTCAACATTTAATAAAGTATTTTCAAAGTTTTGTAGATAGCCTGGGAAACTAAAAAGAACAGTCACTGTGATATGAAATTTTGAAAATAAGTAACAATATCACAACAGCAGTTCCTTTCACTTTTGAGAGGCATTTATGTGTAGAGACTTTTCACAATATTTTAAAAAAATGATTTTAAATTGCCGTCAATACCGATTAAAATGAAAAGAACAGCCACTGTGATATGGTTTCAAATAACCACACATCACAACAACGGTTCTTTAATCTTAAACGATGTTCATCAACCACAACGAAGAATAATCCAGAAGCTGAACTTTAGCGAGATACAAAGGAAAATCACTGTGATATGTTCTCAAATATATCATATCACAACGATCGTTCCTTTGATCTAACTGAAGATCCTTGAGACTATAATATGGAAATAAAACAATTTATACTTAGGATGAGCTCCACAACGAACTGCATTGGTTGTCTAGCTTTATGAGAAATATATCACTTAAGGCTAAACCACCAAAGTAGTTAATTGCTATTTGCTGCACACCGCCGAAAACATCCTTCAAACGTATGTACTTATAAGCACCGAGGATTGTTGAATATTTTAAAATTATAGCACGAGTGTTCGGTCTAGTCACTTCAAATGGAATCAAAGTAAAAGGGACTAACCCAACAGTCGCTGTTTAATTTTAAAATCTATTTTGCCCATTTAAAAATTATAAAATCGCTGTTTTTATATCAAAATATGTGATTTTTTGAAAAATCGCGAAGTGGTTTCCTCCCAGTGATGTGAGATGGTCACCACCAACTGTGAGTTAACCACCTAACGATTATTCAAGAGCTGTTTTTCACTAGTAATGTATCACTTAATCACTATTTTGTTATTTGAAGAAAGTTGTGGGACCCTATTTCACCCAGTGATGAGAGCTATATTCACCAAACTGAGTTAATCGGGCTGCACAAGCCTTCTGCGATATTTATTCTTTAGATTCACTGTTTTTTCACTAAGCCGCAACCGATCGAGATAGTCTACTTCTACGTTCTCCATAAGACATTTTAACCCAGTGATGTTTCTAAAATCACCATCTACTGAGTCAAAATTGCCGCACAGCGAACGACCAGAGTCCTTTTGCGTTAAACGAATGAGCTAGAACTGATGACTATCGTAGACCGCGATCGGTCTTTTATACATGCCGCGAACCCATAGGTCACTAATTACTTTTCAATGCATTTGCATTGCACTTACCTGAAATTCCAACACTGGATTCCCTCTCCAGTATTCCGGTCGCGATAGTGATATTTGACACACGCGGACTAGTCATCCAACCATATTTCACAGGTATGCGCATAATGCTTGATTTTCCCATATTTTATTGCGGTTCCCTTGGTAATTCCCGAATATCCTTACGAGATGTCTATGAAATTCGCAGAAAAATTTGTCAAATATTTTAGTCCTTCCGTTGTTTTTCAATTCATATTCAAGGACATTTGGGTTTATGAGGTTTTCGGGAAATTTTATTGTTTTTTTGATATTAATACCAGCGGCTGGCGTCGGATTTAGACGGGGATTCGTAGTAATAGATGATTAAGGAAAGTTCCACTTACGTCGAGGTCGTTTTTCACGTTTAGCCTGTTTGGCTTTAATGACCTAGTAATTTAAAAACCATTTCTTCACCAAATTGTTTTTTTTTTCTTTAGGCAAAAATGTTAATTGGAGCGTACTACTTAGTGTTGGCTTTCAAAACGAAAATTGTGGATCAGAGCATCACTTGATTCAAGTAAGTTGCACAATAGTTCTGAACAGATAATTCCTGGATCCCAGTTCTTGGTTCACTCTATACTTTTTTTTTTGTTTGCGTGGTACCGAGTATCTTTCTGCTTAGTAGCATTCACAGCGTTGTGGTTGCCATCTCTTTCAATTTCTACATATCCCATGGAAATATGGAAGTATACTGATCCTCGTCAAGTCTAGAATTCTCAAGGAAAAGTTATTGAAAAACTGTTCACCCAGCATCGAACCTTAGAGCATTTACTTAAGGGGAAATCTTCTGCCTAAATTTGATCCCTAACAATGATTAACTCCAATGGTATAACCATCCGATACTCAAAGACAGCGTTACTTGAATATGTTTCACATCCAGACTGAATGTACTCGTTTAACTCTTGCGTTATTCAAGGCAACATCTTATAAATCCTTCGTTCCTTCTACTCTTTTCCTACAAACAAATATTAAGGAACTGAATAAGCCCCCCTGATGCTCTGCTTTCTGAGGATCGCTGCCATTATCTGTGAAACTCCAGTTTAGTTCTTGTTATACTAATTAGGCTTCCATAAGTGCAGTAGGTTTGATAGCAAAAAGCCTTATATCCGCACTACACTAGAAAAAATGTATCCCACTATACTTGCCTGCATCACATTGTATCACATTGTATCCATTCAGGAACCATGAGTGTGGAATAAACGCCTGGTGGTATACATGGTGCTACGATTCCTTATGATGAGCAATCCGAAAAGCCTAGGGTCTACCTCATCATATCGAACACACTATCAGCAACCAAACTTGGACAAGATCTGGTGCCTGCTAGAGTTAGCTACAAAGCGCACGGAGATATTGAACATTTCGTCGTGACGTCTGCTTACTTCCCCTACAACTCGGTACTGTCTCTGCCACCGAATGCGGTTTCTGAACTCGTAGAGTACTGTGAAGCCAGAAGGATTGGACTCATCATCTGTTGCGTTCTTAATGCTCAAAACACTGTTTGGGGCAGCAGCAAATGTACCGGAGAGGAGACCATCTTTTAAACTTCACTCTTTCGTCTGACCTTATCATCAATGTTGGCTCACAACCAACCTTCGTGACGGCGAGACGACAAGAACTGATTGACCTAACCCTGTCTAATAGCCATGTGAAGGCCATCACCAACTGGAGAGTCTTACCCCATATTACGCTGTCAGACCACAGATATATCGAATTCAAATTGAAGTCTGGGATCTCCCCCTCGCAGCCCAAGCGGAATCCGAGAAAGACGGACTGGGCACGATTCAGAGAGGAGCTTGAGAAATCCACTCGAGCCCTGCCTAAACTCAGAACGCAGCAATTGGTGGAGGATGCCGTTCATAACCTGAGTAACGCCATCACCAAGTGTTTCGAACTCGCATGTCCTGTCAAAAAACCTCCCAGCAGGAAATTAGTTTCCAAATCTAAAATCCAACGACTTCGCAGGAAAGCCAGAAGTCTCCTGAATAGATCGATTAAATCAAACTCGGAGGATGACTGGAATAAATATCGATCGAAGTAGAAGGAATATAAGAAGCTTATTCGTAAATCGAAGAATGATTCCTATAAGTCCTTCTGTCAAGAGATCAAATCCCTGAGCGCGACCAGCAAGTTGGTTAACGTTCTCAAACGAGGAAAATCGACAAAGCTGGATGTACTCAGAAAGTCTGATGGTACCTTCACCGAGTCTAAAGCGGAAACTCTTGGTTTACTGTTGCAGACCCATTTTCCGGGAAATCAGACTGTCATCGGCTCGTTGCACACTCCCTCATTGGAAACTGCGACTGAAACAATGAAAACAACTCGGCGTAGCTGGTATGTCGCGTCACGCGGGGCAACTACTCAAGCCAATTTGCTTCAAGTCGCCGGGCACTGATGGGATATACCCTATTATGCTGCAAAAAGGCATAAGACAGCTGCTTCGTACTCTGAAAAGAATTTTCACTACTAGCCTGGCACTTGCCTACATACCTATCCCTTGGCGCGCGGTGAAAGTGGTCTTTATTCCCAAAATAGGGAAAGAGGATTACTCACTCGCCAAGAAAATCCGCGGAAAATCCTGCGAGACTTACTTCAAAACCTAGATAGGAGAATTGAATGCGCTCTCGAACGGAAAGAGTACGCACTAGGCATTTTCGCCAACATTGAGGGAATTTTTGATCACGCTACTTTCGACAGCATGTGTAAAGCTACTAGACGGCATGGCGTAGATGAAGCACTGGTTTTATGGATCAAAGCAATGCAGGCCTCGAACAATGTGTCAAGTCTTGAGTAAACAGGGGTTGCCCGCAAGGTGGCGTCCTATTTCCGCTGAATGGTGCATGGTGGTCGACTCTCTGCTCGATGCTCTCAATGCCTCCGGAATCTATGCCCAGGCCTATGCGGATGATGTTGCTGTTCTCTCTGTCGGCTCATGTTTAGCGACTGTCTGTTTCAAAGCGAAGGCGGCGCTAGATGTGATCCAGGGCTGGTGTACGAATAATGGACTGTCGGTTAATCCTCTTAAGACTGATGTCGTTCTCTTCACGAGAAGGAGGAAATATACTGGCATTACTCAGCTGGTGCTAAAAGGCATTCCCATCCCGGTATCCAAGGAAGCTAAGTATCTGGGAGTCATTCTAGATAGCAAGCTTCTTTGGTCAAAACATGTTGAGTCCAAAACCACCAAAGCGCTGTAAGCTTTTTGGCAATGCAAAGGTGCCTTTAGCAAAACATGGGGCTTATCGCCGAAAAAGGTCCTTTGGATCTACACGGCTATGATAAGACCGATAATCTCATCTGCATCGGTTATTTGGTGGAGCAGGCTAACACGCAAACACGCTGTGGCTTCACTCACCAAACTCCAAAGAGCGGTCTGTCTCAGCTGCACGGGGGCTTTCCCCAGCACACCGGAGCTGCTCTAGATGCTATGATGAATCTTCCACCGCTTGTAATATATATCAGAGGGTGTGCATTGAAAGCCATTTTTCGTCTAAAGAGAAATGGTCTTTGATACAACTCGCATTGGAGTGATAGTGCACTTGCGCGACAAATATCCTACGACCTCATGGATATGGTTTCCGACGCAATGACACTTGCCATCCTACTGCGCTGTAACTTCACAGTCACATTTCCATGGCGTCAGGACTGGCTTTGGCCAGACACTGGACCTGGAATGGAATGTCTTCGCATTTTCACAGATGGCTCCAGGACTGGGCAGTGATCCGCCGCTGGAGTTTTCTTTGAGCGCGAAAACATTCGACTGCACTTCTCGTTAGGAAAATATGCCTCTGTCTTCCAAGCGGAGATTTACGCAATCCTAATGGCCATGCACTATGTTGTGAAACACAGGTGGAAGGGAAAAAGCATAGTGTCTGCAGTGACAGCCAAGCTGCACTCAAAGCTGTGTCCAACCCTCTATCCAACTCTAAATTAGTGCATGAACTCAAGACCTTTTTATCGGAAGACTAAATTCACTTAGGCTTGTATGGGTCCCAGGTCAGTCTGGAATCCCAGGAAACGAGATCTCCGATGAACTCGCTAGAAGGAGCTTAGAGGAAAGTTTCTCAGGACCTGAACCCGCCTTAAGTCAACCTGCTCCCACGGTCAAATCTGACATCAATGACTGGGTTTTTAATATATTGTACACAGTCGTATATGGATGGAATATCCAGGATGCAGGATGGCTAAGCGCGTACGACCTGATGTCTGCAAGAAGTCCGCAACATTCTTCTTATCTTTAAGGAGAAATGATTGCAGAAGGGTTGCGGACGTCACAATGCGAGCCATTACATTTTTGCCAAGCATCTCTATTCTCTACGTGCAGTAAGACGCCTATCTGTGCTGCATGTTGCGAGGAGGATAACACAGCAGAACACTTTCTCTGCGACTTTGGTGGCCCACCCTTGGGGCCGACATGGTGTGTGCCGCATCTCTTACCTCTACATAACTGAAGCCCCTTCTCGCTTTTCTCCGGACAACGGAGAAAAAACAATAAAGAAAGGTGTCTGTTTGGTAGTACAAAAAAAAATCCATGCTTGCCGATACGCCTGTGTCACTTTATTTCTTAAGAACTATTACAAGGACTATAGACGCAATCCACGCCTTCTTGAAAAATCTATGGTAGAGACCTCGAACTAGGTCTCACGTTATGGGAGTTCTTTCAAAGGGCTTCTATCTGATAGTGTGATAGATAGAATGATAGTACTTGAATCGTGCTCCCATGGAATAAGACATACTCTCTGCTCGCCCTATAAATCTTTGGAGCATTTACAATCGCTCTCAGTAAAATGGCAGTCCTACCTTGCTATATATTCGAAAACAACTGGAGTTACTTGTGTTGGGAGGATTGAAGACACTATGCAATTATGATGCGTTATTCAGCCACTAGTCCAATATTTCTCGGCAAAAGAACAGACCAGCCACATTCGCATAGAGCTTTAGCGATGAAAGGGGAAAAAATTGACATGCAAAGGCGATTGGTACTCATACTGGTGCTAGAGCAGTGATTGCAGTTCCGGGGGAGCGAAAAAACTTATCATGAAATCACTTGCCATGGAAGAAAGCCTGCCTCATTCACTTACAAACTATATTACAAAGCTGAGTATGGTGACAAACTAAAGCTTGCCTCGAAAGAGCTCTTCTTAGAATCTACGTTTCTATTACAGCCGATTGTGATAGGTCGGCACTACTTTCGTTGTTAATTTAAAAGTGGAAAGTAAAATATAGGCCCCACTCTGCTATTTTCATTACCATAAGGACGTTCCTTTTAGGCCTTATTTCAAGGTTTACAGATTTTCAAATTCTATTTAAAAGTATTTTTATTGAAAAGTAAAAAGCTTAGATTACGTCTTGGGGACATCCTCCATTTCGTTTCACGCCCATATGGACTCTGTTCATCGCCTTTTTATAATGCGATTAATTATGACATACTCAATTGTGCTTTTTTCACGTCGGTTATTTCTTTTGATGCTCGTAGTACTGGCGCAATCTTTGATCTTGAACAACTTCCTTAGAAAAGAGTCTATAGGAGTCGGATCTGGTGACCACGTACCGCGTCCGATATCATAAAAGGGGAAAATCAATTTCTGAGGACACGAAACTAACTAGGTTGGTCCACAGTGCATCTTGCATGTGAGAAGTAATCTCACCTTTCTGAAGCTACGTCCGTGGACCAGATTTAATTTGCCAATATAAATCATCAATAACTGTTATTTTTCAAAAAACAAAGTACGGAGGCATTATTTCATTCATTATCCATGCAAGGGTGAAAGGTGGCGGTAGAGGACATTTCTAAGACAGGGATCAGTGAGATGTTGGTCGAAAAGTCGCTTCGTGGAGTTGCTTCGGAAGAGAGGTATGGACCGATGGTGGGGAAGGGGAATCATGTGAAGCATTGAGGGGCAGTCAATCTTGCCGGTAAATAGTATATGGAGAGAGCGAGTTCAGATCCCGATAACACGCCATCGAGTGTTCATTTCGCGGCTCCTCTCCTCGGCGGGGTACTGGCAAAACCCCTCGTAGTACACTTGCCTTGAAAAAAAAAATGTACATCAAACTGTAGGTCCGTTCACTTGTTTCACACTTGTTTCAAACAAATCGCACACAACATAAGTTAATGAGAGAAGCTTGGCTCTGGCTCTTCATGAGCTGTAATTCCATCTAAGAAGAAGAAATATATGGATGAAAAGTATGCCTGCCACTTTGCATCGAACTTCTAGAGGAACATTGAAGTAGAGGCCTAACAAAGTTAATATATAAGGATTACGTGACGTTAGGATTTTAAAACTCTCTAGCCATCGTTTCACAAGCCGAAGGCGGAATTTTCCACGTTTGATAATGTTGTGGAAATGACAGGAAGAACTATTTACTTCATGACAGACAACGCAGGTTCTCGGAGATGAAGGGAAGCCCTTACGGAAGTAAATGATATCTCGCGACATCTATCACTGAGCACGAGATTGTTTCTTGACACCCAAGAGTGAATAAGTTTGGGTCGGATTGGAAGGAGGAAGAATCAGCAGAGGAAAATATACATATGTAAACACAGTTTACATCATTAATGGTTAGGATAAATATTAATGGGTCAAGGACTCTACCTTGGGGGACTCCAGAGGTGGCATTAATTAGATCTGAAAATAACATTATACTGACGGTCTTCGAAGTGAGATTCATTCTTAGGATAAGACCGGAGGGAAAACAAAGAACAGTGACTTTACAAAGTATAATTTGATGCAAGATTTTAGCGAAGGTCCTGAAGTCTATGGCAACAACATCTATTTTTTTGCCGTTCTCATGTACATGCAAGGATCGTAAGACAATCTCAATTAGGTTAATGGTTATCAATCGACCTTTTAGGAACCCATGCTAAATTGGGAAAAATATGGGTTTGCAGTGAAAAAAATGTTGCACCGTAGGCGAACGGACAACTGTCAAAGAGCTTAAAATGCAAGAGAGTCTAGCAATGGGGCAATAATTGAACATCTCAATCTTTCGTCCTTCTTCGTGGATTTTGATCTCTGCTTGAGCCGGGTGGGTCCCGGAAGTTTATCAGTTTAGCTTACGCCAATAAGGCAGCTAATAGAAGAAGATTAATAACTCTAAATCAAAATAATGCTCCTAATGCTACCAATGCTGGGCAAGAGAAGGTAAGGGATGACGCGACTATTTCAATGAACTGATTGTTACAAGACGATGATGACCAGCTTTTTTTTTACTGAAATTTGCGCAAAATGTCACGCAGCTGGTTGAACAATTGCTCTATTTCAGAAATGGAGACTTCGATTAAAAAAATTCACTTAGAGTCACTTAGCAAAGTGTTTTCAAATTTGATTTCAAATGACACATTTTGTTGGATGACTCTATATAGGAAAAGATTCAATGCATACGGAGAATACAAAAATCTGGCTGGAAAAGAAAAAAAAGTCGTGTGCGAAATCATATACTTCTGAATAAACTTCCTATATGGTACCAGCCAAGGTTGGCAAAAAAAACGAAGGCAAGAAAGATAATACAGATAGCAGAGACGAGCCACTTAATTAAGAAAGAAATTACTTGAAAGTCGGTGACACCAGATTTCAGCAATTTGAAGTGCCGGTCAAGGAATAAATATGTTATTGCGCCGTATACCTGTGAAAGGGGTTTTAATGCCAGGATGAACGAGCAGTAAACCCTGACAAATGTCAGGCAAATCTCCATGCACCCCTTCAACAACTCAATAAGTAAATCTCTTTATGATACTTCGCCTACCAAACGCCTGAGTGTGAGTCTTGGAAATATCTAGAGAACCTTCAGATTCCTAAAATTCGAAAACAGTTTTAAACAATTATTGTTATTGCTTCTTGGAATGTGGGTATATCACTGTACTACACGTCAATTGTTGAAAATACTACATTGGCCTAAAAACTGCTTCCTTGTCCTTTATGGGAAAAATAGAAAAGATAAAATACAAGATGAGATCGTACATCAAGCATTGAATGTATTCGGGTGATAGGAATCCCTTGATGAAGGATTAAACTACCTGAGGGAATAGGAATGGATAACTTTACGTGTGCATCAGATTTTCATTGGATAGCGTTATAGATCGACGGCATGATTGACATTTGAATAAGCTTTCAGGTCAATCATATGCGAGTCTCTATCTATAGAAGAAAACAAGATGGGTCAGCTCCCCGGGAGCCCAGCTAGAATTCAAGGTCTTCTACCTGTAATTTTGCAAACTTATGGAAAGGCTTTCCTGTCAGTTCGTCTATATGCATATCTTGTACCCTTGCTAATCCTTAAGATAAAGGAAAGATAAAGAAAACTGAGATGATCTGAGGAAATATCTTCTGGGATACTAACGATAAGTTTCATGGTCTATATCTCTTAAGCCGTTAGACGTATCGACGCACCAGCGCCACCATCTTGTAGATCATCCCATAAGCTTCAAATATTGCTGCGACACTACTCTGGCTAACTCTTAAGGTAAGGGACAAAACTGAGATGATCTGAGGAAAGCGTATATCTTCTAGGATACTAACGATATGGTTCATGGTCCATATCTCTTAAGCCATTGGACGTATAGACGCGCCGACATCACCATCTTGTAGATCCTACTAGGAGCTTCAAATATTGCTACGACACTACTCTGGCTAACTCTTAAGGTAAGGGACAAAACTGAGATGATCTGAGGAAAGCGCATATCTTCTGTTATTCTTACAATATAGTCTATCGCCAATATCTCTTAAGCCGTTGGACCTATCGACGCGCCGGCACCACCATCTTGTAGACCATCCTATAAGCTTCAAATATTGCTACGACAATAACCTGGCTAACTCTTAAGGTAAGGGACAAAACTGAGATGATCTGAGGAAAGCGCATATCTTCTAGGATTCTATCGATAAGGATAATCGTCTATATCTCTTAAGCCATTTGACGTATCGACCCGCCGACATCACCATCTTGTAGATCCTCCTAGGAGCTTCAAATATTGCTACGACAATAACCTGGCTAGCCCCTAAGGTAAGGAAGAAAACTGAGATGATTTGAGGAAAGCGCATTTCTTCTAGGATACTTACGATATGGTTCATGGTCAATATCTCTTGAACCGTTGGACATATCGACGCGCTGGCGCCACTATCTTGCAGATCATCCTATAAGCTTCAAATATTGCTACGACACTACTCTGGCTAACTCTTAAGGTAAGGGACAAAACTGAGATGATCTGAGGAAAGCGTATATCTTCTAGGATACTAACGATATGGTTCATGGTCCATATCTCTTAAGCCATTGGACGTATAGACGCGCCGACATCACCATCTTGTAGATCCTACTAGGAGCTTCAAATATTGCTACGACAATACCCTGGCTAGCCCCTAAGGTAAGGAAGAAAACTGAGATGATCTGAGGAAAGCGTATATCTTCTAGGATACTAACGATATGGTTCATGGTCTATATCTCTTAAGCCACTGGACGTATCGACGCGCCGGCGCTGCCATCTTGTATATCATCCTATAAGCTTCAAATATTGCTACGACAATAACCTGGCTAACTCTTAAGGTAAGGGACAAAACTGAGATGATCTGAGGAAAGCACATATCTTCCATTATTCTAACGATATAGTTTATCGCCAATATCTCTAAGACCTTTAGACGTATCGACGGGCTGGCGCCACTATCTTGCAGATCATCCTATAAGCTTCAAATATTGCTACGACACTACTCTGGCTAACTCTTAAGGTAAGGGACAAAACTGAGATGATCTGAGGAAAGCGCATATCTTCTAGGATTCTATCGATAAGGATAATCGTCTATATCTCTTAAGCCATTTGACGTATCGACCCGCCGACATCACCATCTTGTAGATCCTCCTAGGAGCTTCAAATATTGCTACGACAATAACCTGGCTAGCCCCTAAGGTAAGGAAGAAAACTGAGATGATTTGAGGAAAGCGCATTTCTTCTAGGATACTTACGATATGGTTCATGGTCAATATCTCTTGAACCGTTGGACATATCGACGCGCTGGCGCCACTATCTTGCAGATCATCCTATAAGCTTCAAATATTGCTACGACACTACTCTGGCTAACTCTTAAGGTAAGGGACAAAACTGAGATGATCTGAGGAAAGCGTATATCTTCTAGGATACTAACGATATGGTTCATGGTCCATATCTCTTAAGCCATTGGACGTATAGACGCGCCGACATCACCATCTTGTAGATCCTACTAGGAGCTTCAAATATTGCTACGACACTACTCTGACTAACTCTTAAGGTAAGGGACAAAACTGAGATGATCTGAGGAAAGCGCATATCTTCTAGGATTCTCTTAAGCCATTGGACGTATCGACGCGCCAACACCACCATCTTGTAGATCCTCCTAGGAGCTTCAAATATTGCTACGACAATAACCTGGCTAGCCCCTAAGGTAAGGAAGAAAACTGAGATGATTTGAGGAAAGAGCATTTCTTCTAGAATATTTACGATATGGTTCGTGGTCAATATCTCTTGAACCGTTGGACATATCGACGCGCTGGCGCCACTATCTTGCAGATCATCCTATAAGCTTCAAATATTGCTACGACACTACTCTGGCTAACTCTTAAGGTAAGGGACAAAACTGAGATGATCTGAGGAAAGCGTATATCTTCTAGGATACTAACGATATGGTTCATGGTCCATATCTCTTAAGCCATTGGACGTATAGACGCGCCGACATCACCATCTTGTAGATCCTCCTAGGAGCTTCAAATATTGCTACGACAATAACCTGGCTAGCCCCTAAGGTAAGGAAGAAAACTGAGATGATCTGAGGAAAGCGCATATCTTCTAGGCTACTAAGGATATGGTTCATGGTCAATATCTCTTGAACCGTTGGACATATCGACGCGCTGGCGCCACTATCTTGCAGATCATCCTATAGGCTTCAAATATTGCTACGACACTACTCTGGCTAACTCTTAAGGTAAGGGACAAAACTGAGATGATCTGAGGAAAGCGCATATCTTCTGTTATTCTTACAATATAGTCTATCGCCAATATCTCTTAAGCCGTTAGACCTATCGACGCGCCGGCACCACCATCTTGTAGACCATCCTATAAGCTTCAAATATTGCTACGACAATAACCTGGCTAACTCTTAAGGTAAGGGACAAAACTGAGATGATCTGAGGAAAGCGCATATCTTCTAGGATTCTCTTAAGCCATTGGACGCATCGACGCGCCAACACCACCATCTTGTAGATCCTCCTAGGAGCTTCAAATATTGCTACGACACTACTCTGGCTAACTCTTAAGGTAAGGGACAAAACTGAGATGATCTGAGGAAAGCGCATATCTTCTGTTATTCTTACAATATAGTCTATCGCCAATATCTCTTAAGCCGTTGGACCTATCGACGCGCCGGCACCACCATCTTGTAGACCATCCTATAAGCTTCAAATATTGCTACGACAATAACCTGGCTAACTCTTAAGGTAAGGGACAAAACTGAGATGATCTGAGGAAAGCGCATATCTTCTATTATTCTAACGATATAGTTTATCGCCAATATTTCTTAAGCCTTTAGACGTATTAACACGCTTTCGCCACCATCTTGTAGATCATCCATTGAGCTTCAAATACTACGAGAATACCCTGGCTAACCCTAAAGTAAATGAGAAGGCTGAGATGATCTGAGGAAAGCGTATATCTTCTAGGATACTAACGATATGGTTCATGGTCCATATCTCTTAAGCCATTGGACGTATCGACGCGCCGACACCACCATCTTGTAGATCCTCCTAGGAGCTTCAAATATTGCTACGAGAATACCCTGGCTAACCCTTAAGGTAAGGGATAAAACTGAGATGATCTGAGGAAAGCGCATATCTTCTAGGATTCTATCGATAAGGATAATCGTCTATATCTCTTAAGCCGTTTGACGTATCGACCCGCCAACATCACCATCTTGTAGATCCTCCAAGGAGCTTCAAATATTGCTACGACAATAACCTGGCTAGCCCCTAAGGTAAGGAAGAAAACTGAGATGATTTGAGGAATGCGCATATCTTCTTGGATTCTCTTAAGCCATTGGACGTATCGACGCGCCAACACCACCATCTTGTAGATCCTCCTAGGAGCTTCAAATATTGCTACGACAATAACCTGGCTAGCCCCTAAGGTAAGGAAGAAAACTGAGATGATTTGAGGAAAGAGCATTTCTTCTAGAATATTTACGATATGGTTCGTGGTCAATATCTCTTGAACCGTTGGACATATCGACGCGCTGGCGCCACTATCTTGCAGATCATCCTATAAGCTTCAAATATTGCTACGACACTACTCTGGCTAACTCTTAAGGTAAGGGACAAAACTGAGATGATCTGAGGAAAGCGTATATCTTCTAGGATACTAACGATATGGTTCATGGTCCATATCTCTTAAGCCATTGGACGTATAGACGCGCCGACATCACCATCTTGTAGATCCTCCTAGGAGCTTCAAATATTGCTACGACAATAACCTGGCTAGCCCCTAAGGTAAGGAAGAAAACTGAGATGATCTGAGGAAAGCGCATATCTTCTAGGCTACTAAGGATATGGTTCATGGTCTATATCTCTTGAACCGTTGGACATATCGACGCGCCAGTGCCACCATCTTGCAGATCATCATATAATACAATACATATAAGCTGAAAACCATCCAAATATGAAAATTTTGTAAATAAAAAACGTTAATTTGTCGACGAGTTCATTCTTTATTTTGTTTTCCCCTTTATTGAAATAAGAAATTAACGAATTTACATAGTCACATTTGAAATACAAAAAATGAATTCATATTCTAAGGTAGAAAGTAAGTTTAAGAAAAAAAAAAAACAATTTTCTAAACTGGAAGGCAATTATCTGAAAGAAATATTTAAATTAAAAATAAAAATTAATTTAAGTACCCTTAAGCGGCAAAGAAGAAAAAACAATTTCCAATGAATTTAAGGCAACAACAGCAAGAAAGAAAATTTATTTTGATTTTTATTTTATTGAACTACGCGCCGAAAACAGTTTTTATTTTTGTTTTCAAATAAAGAAGCTCGTCCTAGAGTGAGTGTCGATTGATAAAACCTTAAGGAAATGTTTTTCTCTTTTTTTTTTGTTTTTGTGAATAAATGTATGTTTGTATGAGTATGCGTGTATATATAGAGGGACACATTTAATGTGTGACGCCTACCGGTTGAATTGAATTTAATAACAAATCCATATTTTTGTGTTATATATGTACAAGTTGATTGTTATGGCTTACTATCGGAGCTCAGAAACCCAACATCCGTTGTGCCTCCGAGAGCAGAGAGAGGAGATCCTTGGCCGAACAAATACCAGGCCAAGGATGGTCCTCCGGATGCTACGCGCACGAGACGCGGCTTATAATGAAAAAGACTAATTGCCTAGACGTAAACAAATGAAGTGTATACATACGGATAGCGTGTGTTATGAATTATGTTTGAACGTAAAATTACTTAAGGCTATTGGCTATAATTATAGAAAAATAATATGAAATGCGACCGGAAAAGAAGACGGACATCCACGATTTAGGATCGGAGAAGGCAATGTAATGTAAACAGAAAGTAGACCAGCGAGTTGTTATCCTCCAAGTGCGGGCAGATAAAGAAAACTTTATAGCAAACTAAGAACAACTTTAACTAGGCTCTCAATAGCCGACACAACTGATGGTTAAGCTAAATCAAATCATTTGGCTCATGGTCCCAATGGTTCTTCGGACATCTGTTAAAACAAGTTTAAAGCTGTTGTATAACGAAGTCAATGACCATTTCACATCTCAAAACAATGATCGCCTTAGTTACAGGTACCTCGGGCGAAAGCCATGAAACGTTTGCTTTAAATTTACAAACCTGATTCGCTCTACTTCCTAAAAACGTAAACTCTACTAACCAATTCAGGATGTGGACACCCAAAAACACAACTTAACCGAACACGAGGTTAACATCTATGTATGTATTTACAAACAGTTCGAAGGAACCAGTCTCCTTCTCCTCCTCGCCTGGTGGGATTCAATTGGAATTTCTCTACACACAATGTATTTTCAGCTTAACCATGCACACACACACTTAGCCTACACATTGTATTATCCCCTTAACATAAATTAGTATTTAAAAAAAAATATAGAAAAAAAATCGTGGACTAAACCATAATTACAAAAAAAAAAAAAAAAAAACACACAAATCGGTATGTACAGACACAGATACAAAAGCCGACTAACTAGGAGTAGTAAATACAATAAAAATACACTTAATCAACGTAACTTAGCTGCTTACATACGAAATTATTGATTCATACTTTCACTATAACTATTTGTTACTATTTACAAGTTCAATAAAAACAGTGCCTCGACGGACTGTCGAATTCAAAATTCATTTTACGATCGTTTGTTTGCTTTTGCTTTTTAAATAAAATTTGTTTTTTCTTCGAAATCAAAACAATATTTAAAGGAAAAGGTCGTTTTTGGTTTTTTCTTTACTTCAATTCGGTTCGTTTTGACTTCGTTTTAATACAAGAAAAAGGAAAAAAATAATTAAAAATAGTTGATATATAGTTTGTTTTTTTTTTGTTGTTTATATTTAATTTTTTTTGTTTAGTTTTGAGGTTTTTTTTTATTTTATTTATACCCAATCGAAGAAAAAAAAGTTTTTTTCTTGTGTGTCCCAATGATGTCACGAACGGCTGCCACGACGTATTTACAAGACATTCCCAGATGTGGTAGGATCACTAGCAGGAGTTGATGCCAGAGTAGGAGGAAGTGTGGGAGGAGGATATGGAGGAACTGGAGGCGGTGCTGCTGTTGACGGGTTGGTGCGACTCCGGACAATCTTGAAATTGTTGATCTTGATAAAGTCTTCCTGTTACAACACTGCGAATAGAAAAAAGAATATCGAGAGATTCGTAGATCAGTTTGCTGTCGTGTGCTTGATTTGTGTTGAGTAAAACCGTGAAAACGAGAGGAAGAGAAAGAGAGAGAGAGGGAGAGAATGAGAATTATTGATGCTGTGCCTACAAGAAAGAAAATTGTTAGGAATCCATTACCTTGGGTCCGTCTCGCACTATTTTTTTGTTTTTCCTTAAAGAGAAGAATTTTGTGTCCAAATCGTACACTCTTAACCACGAACTGATTGAGAACTGGAAAAAACGCCTGAAATCTCATCCGGACCACTGGTTGTGGTCATTTATAATAAATTCATGAACAAAATTCACACGCGAAGACAAGCTGTCTTAAACGAAAACAAAAGACTTTTCAAACAAATGGATAAACTATCTACAAAAATACCCAATTGATATAACAAAAGCGACTTTTTCGACGTATACTACAATTAAACTCTACTAAAGCAACAATAAACTTCTAAAATATGAAGGAGCAGGTACTAAAGTTACGTTTTAAACTCCGAGAACCTGAAAAAGAGAGGGAAACCCATCTTAAGTCTTCCGCCAAATTTAAAAACGTTTGGAGACCATAATAAAAATAGCATGGTCTTCGCTGTATAAATGCAGGAACAAGTTCGCAAAGATCATTGTTAAATACTGATACAAAACTTGCTGCACGAAAAGTTTTAAATGACAAAGGACCTTTCCCGGCATTTTATGGACATTTCGGCACAAAACTCAATGCCTCGCATCATCAAACAAGACAAATGTAGACTAAGTACCTCCCCCTCTACCCCAAGAAGCCTGTACACGAGGACATCCCTTAGACACACAAGAGACACAACGGTAAGAAACCAAATAGACTCCGAAATGCGATAAAATCTGCAAAAACTTACCCAAGGGCTGATGTAGGATCGGATCATAACAAAATCATATTAAAAAACGAACAAGTGCGAGTACAACTGAAAACAGAGATAAACGAAAGGCTGACACGATTGAGAATGGATCTAATTAAAGATATTATACAGGAGGAACTCACTTAACACGTACTTCTTATAGCACGGCCTCGTTTTAACACGATTCACTTTTTGCGACAAATTTTCGTTTAGTATGATTCAAAGCCTTGTTTTACAAGAAACAATTTTTTCCTATCGATACGTTGTTTCAATTATGTACATGCGCATACACGTAGAGCATACAAGTTCTGTTAATATGTAAATACATTTTCAAAAAAAGGTTTATTATTCAAAATCTAAAAATACAAGGAGAGTCGGCATCGGCTGATGTTGAAGCTGCTAAAACGTACCCACAAGAAATTCAAAAATGTATCGAATAATAAGGATGCGTAACAAATCAGGTCTTTAATGCAGACGAAACTGGACTTTGGTGGAAAAAAATGCCGGACAGAACTTTTATTTCAAAAGAAGAAAAGACTGCACCTGGATATACGGTATCCAAAGACCGAATAACGCTGCTATTGTGCGCAATTGCATTAGGTGACTTTTTGGTCAAACCTGGAGGGTAAACTCCAAGGGTTGGGTTACTGTTGAGATACTCAAAGACTGGTTTCCATATTGTTTTCTCCCAGAAGTAGAGAAATATTTGAAAAAGCAAAATATGATTTTTAAAGCTCTGTTGTTGTTGGATAATGCTAGTGGTCACCCACAAAATTTGGCTCAGCCTAACATCAAAGTCATGTTCTTACCACCTACCACCATTTCAGTGCTACAGCCAATAGATCAAAGTATAATTTATACCTTCAAGACCTACTGTATCAGGACTTTTTAGCGGTGGGTTGTAAATCGAACAGAGTCTAACTCTATGGGTTTTGCAAAAGCATGGAAACAACTTTCAATTAAGTACTGCATCCCGCAAATCATATCGCAATGTTTAAACGAGCTGAAAAAGTGAACATTAAATGTATGTTGGAAACAACTTTGGTCGAAAAAGAACAAGGATCGAATCGCGAGCAGCTGGATTTGCTGAGATCTTAACGCTTGCGCATTCATTAGAAGGCGAAGGATTTGAAGACATGTCAACCAAAAACATTCATGGTTTATTGCAGAACACGGAATTTGAAGAAAGAGACTTAATTCACATGATTACACAAAACTCTAACCAACAGAATGCCAGTTGCAGCGATGTAGAAAGTGAACCTGACGAGATAACCCATTAAGCTTGGATTCGTTTTTTTTTTTCAAAATGAAGATCCTTCAATTAAAAGGCGACTGAAATTCAAAAGTCAGCATTGTGCATACATACATACATACGTACAAATGTAGCAATCAAGCGAAAATAACAGATTTTTCCAACAAAAAGAACAACATTAATTAAACTCATACGGCCGCGTAGAACTTAAAGAGTGATGAATTTTAACGTTGTTAACTTTATAAGACTTTTTTAGTAAAAAAGTGCTTTTGCACTGGTTTCTTGTTTCGTTTAGCACGATTTTGTTTAACACGATATTTATAGTCAGGAAGGAAACATCTACAGGAAACGAGAAATCAACCAAAGAATGAGTTCAAACGAAATTTCGACTCTAAGGAAACAGAGAACATTAAGCAAAGCATACCCAACTAGATACAAGGAACTCGATAGACTGATTAGAAACAAAGTCAGAGAACCTAAAATTCACTAATTTAGGGGTGGCTTATGTACTCGCTAAGCATTATTTGCCTTAAATATGGTAATCCAACGGATACAACGAATATGGAAAAAAACAAGGCTGGTGAAATGCCAGCCTCACCGCCAGATGGCGCCAGTATCGCAAGAGCAACTTACTATGGTGTAGTACATTCTAGTAGACGGCTACTGTCGAAATCCATCCGGGTCGGACTCGTAGTTTTGTTTTGACCGCGTGTGGAAGCGGTTTAGTCCGCGGATTTAAGAAAAAATGGAAAAAGAGCACTATCGGTCGGTAATTCGATTTTTGTTTTTGGAAGGAAAATCGCGCAGCGAAATCAAAGAGCGTTTGGATGCTGTGTACGGTGACTCTTCTCCTTCCATGGCGACCATCAAAAATTGGTTTAACGAGCTTCAACGTGGTCGCACGTCGGTTTTTGATGAGCCACGTCCAGGTGCCCCGAAAACGGCTACCACGGAGGATAACGTGACAAAAATCCACGATCTCATATTGGCAGACGGCCGATTGAAGATGCGCGAGATAGCTGAGACAGTAGGCATTTCAAAAGATCGCGTGGGTCATATCCTGCATGAAATTTTGGGCAGGAGAAAGCTGTCGGCACGGTGCCGCGTTTGCTCACTCCGGACAACAGGAAGAAGGCGAAGACTGTCCCATCGGCCGTTTTCTGGGATTCACAAGGTGTGATCCACATCGACTACCTGGAGAAGGGCAAAACGGTCACAGGGCTGTACTATGCCAAATTATTGGGTCGATTCGACGGCGAATTGAAGAAAAAACGGCCCCACTTGGCGAATAAAAAAAGTGCTCTTCCACCATGATAACGCACCGGCTCACAACTCCGCCCTCGTTGGGCTCGTTGGGCCAAATTGGTCGAATTGGGCTACGAACTGCTGCTCCATCCAACGTATTCTCCAGCTTTGGCCCCGTGCGTCTTCTTTTTGTTTCCAAACTTGAAAAAGTCACTCGCCGGGCAGAAGTTTCAGTCGAATGAGGAAGGTCATCGCCGCCACGGAGTCCTACTTTGCAGACCTCGAGAAAACGTATTTTTCAGACGGGTTAAAGAAGTTGGAGCATCGCTGGGTCAAGTGTATCGAGCTAAAAGTAGACTATATTGAAAAATCAATCGCCATTTCTCCAAAATGTTTGTTTTTCTTTTGTAGGCTAAATACTTATCGGACCACCCTCGTATATATGGTCGATCCTATTATACGGTTCCGAAACTTGGAGGCTAAAGAGAAGAACCATAAAGAAATTAAAAGCTTTTGAAATATGGGAAATATATAGAAGAAATGAAGATGTGCTAACACGGGTAAATCGGACAAAGAATATAATGTTCCTAGTAAAGAATCAGCGGATAATTGGCCATCTGCTAGTCCGGACCTCAACCCTTTGAATTACAAGTAGTGGTCTGCGTTACGGGGAATGGCCATTCTACTGATCACCGAAATAATACAAAGGAAAATACAAAGCCCCCAAAGGAAAGCCTTGGTTGACAAAGAATGCGAGGAAAAGGCAAAAGCCGGCTGGTAAACAGCGAAGGGATCACGCGTAAAGGACATCAAACCCGACGAAATGTAGTAAGCCATGTAGGGATAAACGCTGTACGTACAGCAGGCCAGATCGGTATTTATTCGCAACGATAATAGGGAGATCTATTCGGACAACGAAAGAGTCAAATGGAGGAGATATTTCGATAAGCTGCTGAATGTACATGAAGAGCAACCAGTAATGGAAAACAGTACAGCAGAGGTTCAGGTAGAACTGCCAACCATTGATGAAGTGTAAAAGAAGCAATCCATCGACTTAAGAACAACAAGGCCGCAGAAATCAATGTAATACCATCGGAATTAATCAAATGTGCTGGAGAGAAATTAACAGAGAAGTTACATGGGCTGATCACAATTCTATGGAAAAATGACATCATCCCCGAGGAATGATAGAGCTCGGCCATTATTCCCGTATTTAAAAACAGTGATCGAACACAGTGCAACAATTATCGAGGAACGTCGCTGCTAAGGAATCGCTCGACGAATGACCATGTTTTTAACTATACGACTGCTTTTAGAAAAGAAATGGGAATTCCACGAATACGTCTACCGAACTACTCGTAGATTTTAAAAAGGCGTATGATTTTTTGCTGCTAGTTGCTCTTATCCCAATGTTAATTACATTTTTTTTTTAATTGTTATTAAATAGAATATTAATATTCTAATAAATAAATAAATAAATAAAATAAATCGATCGGAAATGTACTACATCCTTGTATGACTGGGAATCCAAAAAAGTTGGTAAAACTTTTACAAACAAATGACAAGTTAAAGTAGGAAACGCCTTATCTTAAACATGCGAGATGAATGAAGGATTAAAACAAGGTGGCGTCTTGTCACCACTTCTTTTAATTTGATGCTGGAATTCGTAATGAAATCCCTTCAGGAAAGAGCGGATTGAATCTTAATAGACTTATATCCGTTTTGGCTTACACTGACGATCTGAACCTGCTGTGGGATAGTGGGGAAACTGTTAAGAGAAATGTACATCATGGTTTTGTATTGTCAGTGACACTTTACGGATGTGAAACTTGGTCTTGGGCCAAATCTTAATCAGAATCTATAGCGGAAAACAGAACGAAGAAACAGGCAAATGGAGAAAACTATACAATCAAGAACTCGAGGAACTCTTTTCAACCCCAAGCATTGTCCGAGTAATAAAAACACGAAAACTACGATGGGCAGGGCAAATAGAACGAATGGACAGTGGACGAACAGTCAAACGAATAATGTGTTAAAAACTCAACGTAGATGGGTGGACTATATAAAGATGGACCTAGAAGAGATAGAATAGAACAGCGAAACATGAAAAGAACACACCCATGACAGTAAAGCTTGGCAAAGGGTCGTTAACGAGGCTCTGAAATACCCTAGAACATACAGCATGTGGTCGAAAATAACTTTACTTCTGCAAATTGACTGTCCAATGAGTTGATTCATTGATTGAAGATGGAGGCAGATGTATTTTTTTATAGGTATTTAGTATTTGCTATGCGTTTAGCATTGCTATGCCGACATTCCGACTAAACCTGTATTATACGGACGGGTGTCTGTTACCATTCTACCTCTTTCATCATTTCAATTAGAAGGGAGAACAGTGTTCGATTTTCGGGCACTCTCAGTTGAACAGCTCCGTAGGATGCATATAAGGTAATTTAAAAAGAAAGGTAAAGGACAAGAAAAATGCGTGCCTTATTTGGACAAGGCTAAGCAGCTCAATGAACATTTCTCAGGCTAATCCTGAACAGTATAATTTGACTACGACCGCCAGAGCATTACCCACAAAAAAATTTAACATAAGAACCCTGCAGGAAGACATACCACAAACATCGTGGTT